>OZ005655.1:254921640-254986640 GCA_963930645.1 Salticus scenicus
TAGAAATTAAATTTTAAGATTAAATTCTAATTTTATCAGTAATAAATAGTTTAAATAGTAAGTATTACATTTTGCAAGAGTTGTTTTACGTTGGTATTTTTGCAAGATTAGAAAAAAAAAAAAAAAAAAAAGAAGAAATATAAAATCCGTTAATTTTTTTCTAAACTTTTACTATTATTATGTATTGTTATTTTTTTTTCTTTTTTAATTTAGAGCGAGGGGCCTACTTTTAAAATTTCTGGAATGAGTGGGCTATAAGAAATGCGCAATATCATTATCCGAACATTTATCTACTTTGTTATTATTTTCTAGGATAATGTATTTAAATTCGGCACATTTCTTTTATTATTGTTTTCGTATAACTGCTTTCTCTTGTAATGTTCGTTTTATCATTATTTTTTCTTATAATGTATTTAAATACGACACATTTGTTTTATTATTAGTTTTCTTCTGACGATCTACCGCAAAATGGTGATGACCCTTCGTCTTCTTGTCCTAATAATTGCTTCATTTTGTTGCAGAATAGAAATAAAATGTAAATATTATTTGTGTGTGTGTAAAGTTAGATATTTTAATTACATTAAACGAAAGTAAGTCTAATGATAAAAATTATTCAAACAAACGCTATAAATTGGTAAATTAGGAGCTTGAAATCTTCTTTAAAATATAACATTTTTCTAGATTCGATTTTGTAAAAATTTAAATCATGCGATATCTAGAAAAAAAAAATGTCTAGTCATTTAATTACCTATATCTAAAGCAGAAACCCAATAAAATGAAAAAATTAAAAAATACATATGAAGATGCATCAACCTTTTAAAAGTTACCCTTTATATCATTTTCATATTTTTTACATATTCAGAAAATCGTGATGAAAAGGTCTTTTTAGAGCATTTAATCACTCGCGATTTTTTCTTTCTTTTTTTAATTTTCGATATTTGTTCAAATATATTTTTTTCTATAAATTACCTGCGTGCCATATTTCAATTTCGCAGACTTATCAGCTGTAAAGAAATTAAGATGAAAATTTGATAATTTGATTTGAATTTTTCTTCTGTCTTTCATCTTTCATCTTTAAATTTTGATTTTTTTTTTTGTTACAGGGATACGTTGAAAATTCTCTATCGTTATGGCCTATGGGCTCAATTTATTTAAAGTGCGATACCATCTAAATGCCTTATCTGATTGAGCTAAAAATTTATATACATGTTATAGGTTACTGTCACACGAACTGTACAGATTTTGATGAATCTAGCACTTTCCCCATAGCAGTTTTCCCCATTCATTTCTCTTATTAGAGACTATTAGAGCAATGAAAGTTTTCTTAATTTTTTCAAAACATTGAGAAAACTTTAGACGTTGAAAATAGAAAAAAAATTCTCTTCTTTTGGTGTCCCTGTACACAAACTCCATTTACACCATTTTAAATAGGGAAGATGAAGATCGCATAATGTACTGTAATAACATATATCAGTTTCAAAGAATTCTATGAATATTTACAGGAGTTAGAGGACAGTCAGACAAACCAAAATCAGAAACACTTTTCAACATTTTTGGAGAGTGTTAAAAAAGACATGCTACATTTTTTTAAACATTTCTTTAAAATATAAAATGCTTAGAAATTTTGTATACCTGTTGCAGTTGTACAAAAAGGTTTTTATTTTTTAAGTACTCGGTATATGCAGTTAAAAATATTTCCTAAGCTTTAATTATGTACATCATCAACATGAGTATTTTTAACAAGAGAAATACACACACATTACAATATATATCATATTATCAATACTACAGTATAGCATATTTCATAACCCACGTGCAATTTCCCATACGGAATAATATTTACAGATACTTTTTAATTAAATAGTTTGTGTTTTATATCATTTCAGAATGATGTATTATCTAAAGCAACGAGACGACAAGTGCTTAAAAGAATTATTTCTTTCTCCCAAAAATTATTGACCTCTTTTTCCGGAGCAAACGAAAGTCGTCTGGGATATCAATGGCAGGAAAGGTCCTTGATTCTCTTCCTCGTAAGAAATGTGTTGTGTCATCGGCTTTATGATTCTTTCGAAGAAGTATCTCAACAACTATGTTCGACTCTGACGCCTGTTCCTGACGTAAATAATAGTTTCTGGCATCCATTTCTCTAATCAATGATTTCTAAAGTTATGAAAGTATCTTGAATTTGGCGAAAGTTTTAAACATTGAGAATAAATATCATTCATGAAGTATAATATTGGGTAAAATAATGTTTCAAATAATGAAGAAGATAAGCCTTTTATTATTTTTATTTGTATAATTATTATTATTATTATTATTATTTTAATTAAAGTATAAAATTAAAAACAAAAACTATTTTATTTACGAGACAAAACTTTAGTTAAAATACATTTAAAAACAAAATATACTTTTAAAAACATTTAAAATTTAGACGTTTCGAAACCCATCCAGGTTTCCTCATCAGTATCGCTACAACATAAGTTGCAAGCATTACATGAATACACAAGGAATTTATAGAAGTACATAATATTGAGGAGCCAGTGCGCATGCTTCATTGGTAGAGATCTGGCAGTGTGCCAACTCTCAAGAAAAATACGTGATTTATAATTATCATAGCCAGAATTTAGAACTTTTATACTATCGAAGTCAGGAATATGATCGGTTTCTATTGAATGGATTACAATTTTAGAATTTTGGTTCCAATTTTTATATGACCGTCAGTAGTCTAATTCTTGCCGTACGGCCAGTTTCACCTATATAAACATACTTACAATTTTTACAAAGAATTAAATTCTGTACTTCTATAAATTCTTTGCGTTCATGTAATGCTTGCAAATTATGTTGTAGCGATACTGATGAGGAAACCTGGACGGGTTTCGAAACGTCTAAATTTTAAATGTTTTTAATTGTATATTTTGTTTTTAAATGTCTTTTAACTAAAGTTTTGTCTCGTAAATAAAATAGTTTTTGTTTTTAATATATATATAATTGAGACAGTTTGGTGTTTGTGTACGTTAAAGTATAAAATATTTGAAAATTTTTAAGTATACTAAAGTATTTGAAACAAGATTTTTCTGTTAAATGCTTAAGGAATTTCTAAAAACTTCTTTAAACTTTGGCTTATTGTTCATTTATTTATTTATTTATATCAACATTGATCTTTTTTTTTTATTCACATAACATATTACATTATATTATAATATGTTACTTCCAATAACACACATTACAAAGTTTTGGGTATGTCATTTATATTATTTCTGATTAAAATAATACTGTTTCAAAGTAATGCATAGTTGCATAGTCTAAAGCTACTAGACGAAAAATGAACAAAAAAATTATTTTTCCTTTCAAGTATTATTAGAGTTAGAGTGACCAAATTTTTAAAATGTAAAAATGAGGACAGATATCGAAATGACCCCACTTTTTGCATCAAAAGTGGGAACACCATGCATTTAATAGAACAATACAAATTATAAATTAAAGGAACATATGTATACGCTTAATTTAGATATGCAATATATACGAATATGTTTCTGGGTGGTTTTTATTAGAGGCTTGGAGAATACATTCACTTTTGCAAATCCTGATAATTATATATTATTACATTACATTTGTTCTGAATACCAGTTTAAATAGAAATTCTAGCCAAAATCACAGAATACTATTGCCAATCTAGGTTTCAAAAATTCGTTTTAATAAAGTATAATTCTAAAACAAATAACAAATGACTAAAACAGCAATTCATTTTCATAAATATAATTTTATAAATTTATTTAGATGACGGAACTTATTTGTATATTTTCAAAGTTGTGAAGTAAATAAACAAAAATTTAATCCTACTGGTCTAAAAATATCGTATGCTTTTAATTCCCACATACAAACATATTGGGTTGTTCGATAAATAATGTCGTTTCTTAAAACCTTCGCTTTAAAAACCAAGGCTTCTTCGAACGTGGAATTTTTCAACTTAACGTAAGATGGCAAAAGGTCATCCAACAAAATGGTCAATATATCATTGATTAATGTTTGTTGTTAATATAAATAAATTCACTTTGAAAAACATGAAAAAAAAAAAGACATTATTTATCGAACAACCCAATATTTAACTTTATTTATAATACAGTATTATTTATCTTCCTTTATACTGGGATTGTTTCGAAACAATATCTAGAAACATTGGCAAAGAAATAGAACTAGCTGATGCAGCGGCTGCTTTCTGATGCTTTTGTGTACGCCAAGTGACTTAAAATATGGTATTTTCCACCGCTGGATAAATAATGAGGGATAAACAGATTCTGCAAAAGTCATTGGAATTCTCTCTCAAAACTGGGACATACGTATGGTAATAAAAACCGACAAATGGGGTCCCCAGGGGACAAGATATTTTCTTGGGACAATACCACTGCTCTGAAAAAAAAAAAAAAATTTGAGATCTGATACCATTTTTGCTGATTATTATGTAAAATGACCTTCTCAATCCGAATATGACTCCCATTTTCCCCAGTCACCCACCGTTTTCCAGATATACCTGCCCCTCCCTCAATTTCTTTCCCTGTTCGATAATTTTATGACCATGAATTTGATTTGAAGAATGAAAAATAATTAATTTAACACCTAAAACAAAACAAAATAATAATAATAATAATAAAGTTTAAAAAATAACATTAATGATAGATTAAAAAAATATAAGATATGTAATGAATAATTTCAGCGGCAAATCCACCCCCAAAAATTTTCCCTTGTCGCAAATATCCATGTTTTAGAATTTTCTATATCTGTAAAGATACTTAGCGGTTAAAATAATCCGCCCCTCTCTAAAAACCAAATTTTTAGCCATAAAATCACCGAAAAATTATAAAAATAGGGGGCCATTCCTAAAAAACGGAGGATGATAGGCAAAATGGGCGTCACATTCGGATTCAGGAGGTCATTTTACATAAGAATATGCTGAAATGGTGTCAGAGACAATTTTCATGCTGAGCAGTGTAGTCAAAAAATGGGGACTGTCCCCAGAAATCTGAGACGTTTGGTCACCCTAGTATTATTGACCTTTTTTTTCCAGAGCAAACGAAAGTCGTCTGGTATATCAATGACTAATGGCAGACGGTCTTTGATTCTCTTTCTGGTAAGAAATGTAGTGTCGTCGAATTTATGTCCCTTTACATTCAACTAAGGTATGCCCCACTCTGACGCCTGTTCTTGACGTGAATAGCAGTTTCTTGCATTCATTTCTCCAATCAATGATTTCTAGAGCTAAGAACATATCCTTAGCTTTGGCAAAAATATTAAGAATGTTTTCGATGTTGAGAATAACATTCTTCCATGAAGTATTAGGTCTGATGAAATAATGTTTTAAATAGTAAAAAAAGTTTTTTTTTTCTTTTTTTTTTTAAGTTTACTGATATAAAATGTTTAAAAAATCTCCTGATGTGTATTGCCTTTAAAAAAGTAAAAGTTTTGGGGTTATATGAAGTTTGTAAATTACAAAAACGATTTGTTTAAGTCTTTATTTATTTATGATTGCTGTTTTTCTTAATTTTAAGAAATGTAGTGTTATCTGCTTTATGTCTCTTTGGAAGCAACTCACAAGGAAACATTCAAAAGGTGTCATCTTCAAAAAGTATTGAAAAAATATACGTGATTCTACTCTTCATAAAACACCAGAAAATGAAAAAATTATCGGCTGAAATTAATTAATTACAGCCTCCACAAAAAATTATCAAAATAAGGCATATTTGGCGATTTAGAGCTGTTGGCGATACTTTTTCTAGCACCGAGATTGCCATGTACGAACAGAACCATGTTTTGCTTTTCCGCTAAGTACTCAAAATCAATCGCCTAGCAGTGTAAAATCGCCAAATATGCTTAATTTAGATAATTTTTTGTGGTCGCTGCAATTTTTGAATGTTTCCTTGTCAGTAGGTATGCTTCCCCTCAGACACCTCTCTACTTATCGTCTCTGAAAGCCGAATCCAATGTTATTCTACGGGAAATTTTGCCCCATTATAATTCATTAACTAATACATATTTTTAAATTCCGTTTTCACTTTCTGAAAATTTCCAACCCATTAATCCATTAGCGCCCAGTGTCCTCATTTGAGGACAGTTAATAAAATGGCACGTATATTTTTTGTGGTTTCTTGGAATGATTTCTGCTTTTTAGTGACAGTTTATAGCGTCACTCCAAGTGATCCCTGAAAGTTTTATGTGCCTACTATTAATTATTATTTCATAATTTGGATACTCATTTTATGGTTTTTCATTCGTCGCACATATATTTGCTTTTTGCGCAGGTATGCTAACTTGAATCAAGTTGAATAATAATATATATTATAAAACTTTACTTTAGAGATCTTTGTCAACATATAATAGGAAAATAGTCTGTTATCTTAAAGTTTTTCTATCTCGAAGTTTTCTCGCTAGAACACTAAACGTCAATAAATGAGGATAGGCTTTAAGTTTAAAACTATCCGAAGGTTTAAGTTAATCTATTTTACTGTCAGTTGTCTATATTAATTTAGAAGTGAAATAATCAGCTAATATTTTTCAAAATTAATTCGGGCGTTACGGGTTAAACAATTTATTGCTTTCCAAAAATTGATTTTTTTTTTTTTTTTTTTTTTTTTTTTTTTTTTTTAAGATTTTTTTTTTAAGCTCAAAAAGGAAAATTTTCACATTGTGAAAATTCGCATCTTACAATCTCAAAATAAAATGTTAAAAACTTTAAAAAATAATTTTTAAAAAGCGATAAACTGTTTAATATTTATGGAGATGATCTATGATTCTTTTAGTCCTGTTGTTGGTTGGGTTTAACATCGCACTAGTACTGCACTATGGGCAATTGGCGATGGTTTGCGATGCACTTCTGAGGATGGTCCGGTGATTCTGCACGCGATAAATGATTGCATTCTGTGTACAGTTGGTAACAAAAATGTCCGAACACTAGCAAAAATTCCTATGTAAAAAAAGTACACTTCATACGGTTTTGCTAAATAAATCCTTACCGAATCATTGTCTTACACTGACTAAGAACAGGATTGGACAAGGATTTATTTAATAAAACCGTATGAAGCGTATTTTTTTTACATAGGAATTTTTTCTAGTGTTCGGACGCTTTTGTTACCGACGTTATTTATTTTTAATATATACATCCGATTTGTATGTTGTTTGACGCTAAACCTTTTCAACAACTTTGTGTATCTAGTGCGAAGTTAAACAAACTGAATGCAATTGTAGCTCAAATGTAACGCCAAACCTTCTCAACTGCTTTGCAGATGTAGTGCGACGTTAAACAAACTCAATGAATCTGCAGCTAAAATACGACCATACAACATTTTACACTGTTTTGTAGCTCTAATGCAATGTTAAAAAACTCCTGCATATTGTAGCTCTAGTGCGACGTTAAACAAACGCAATATATCTGTAGCTTAAACTAGAAGCTAAACTTTTTTTCAACTGCTTTAAAGCTCTAGATGACGTTAAAGAAACAGAATGAAATTGTAGCTGTAGTGCGAGGTTAAACAAACTCAAACATTTTGTAGGTCTAATGCAACATAAACAAACTGAATTAATCTGTAGCTCTAGTTCGACGATACAACCTTTCACGTGCGATGTCACAAAAATTGTTTGTAGCTCTAGTGCGACGCTAAAGAAACTCAATATACTTTGTAGCGTAAGTGCCACGCTAAAGAAACTAAATCAAATTTGTGGCTCTAGTGCGATGTTAAACAAACTCAAGTACATTTGTAACTCTAGTGCGACGTTACACAAACTCAATAAAATTCAATAAATTTGTAGCTCTAGGGCGATGCTAAACAAACTCAATGAATTTTATAGATCTATGCGACGCTAAACAAACTCAATTAAAATTGTAGCTCCAATATCAAGCTAAACAAACCCAATGAAATTTGTAGCTTCATTGCGACACTAAACTAAATCAATTAAATTTGTAGATAGTGCGACGTTAAAGGAACACAATTAAATTTGTGGCTCTAGTGCGACGATAAACACACTCAATTAAATTTGTAGCTCAGCGCAAAATTAAACTCAATGACAATCGATAAATTTGTAGTTCTAGAGCGATGCTTAACAAACTCAGTAAATTTTGTAGCTGTAGTGCGATGCTAAATTAACTCAATGAAATTCAATAAATTTGTAGTTGCAGTGCGATGCTAAACAAACTCAATGAAACTCAATAACATTTGTAGCGCTAGTGCGATGTAAATAGAAACTCAACATAAAGAAACACAGATTCGTGGCGCTAGTGCGACGCTAAAGAAACTCAGTAAAATTTCTAGCTGTACTACGACAATAAATAAACTCAATTAATTTATAGCTCTAGCGGGACGTTAAACAAACCCAATAAAATACAATAAATTTGTAGCTCTAGTGCGATGCTAAACAAATTCAATAATTTTTGTAGCTGTAGTGCCATGCTAAACAAACTCAATATAAAGAAATACAGTAAGGTCGTGGCTCAAGTGTCCCGCTGAAGAAACTCGGTAAAATTTCCAGCTCTACTACGACGTTAATTATACACAATAAATTTTGTAGCTGTAGCGCGACGTTAAACAAACTCAATGAAATTCAATAAATTTGTAGCTCTAGTGCGATGCTAAACAAACTTAATATAAAGAAACACAGTAAAAATCGTGGCTTTACAGCGACGCTAAAAAAACTCAATGAAACTCAATTACATTTGTAACTCTTGTGCGACGCTGAACAAACTAAAAAAAAAATTGTAGCTGAAGTGCGAAACTAAAGAAACTCAGTAAAATTTGTGGCTCTTTTGCGACGCTAAGTAAACTCAATACAGTTTTGTAGCTGAAGCGAAACTCTAAAGGAACTCAATTAATTTGTAGCTCTAGTGCGATGCTAAACAAACTCAATAAATTTTGTAGCTCTAGCGCGATGCTAAACAAACTCATCGAAATACAAAAAAATTCGCAGCTTCAATGCGACGGTAAAGAAACTCAGTAAACTCAATAACATTTGTAGCTCTAGTGCGACGTTAAACAAATTCAATGAAACTCAATAACATTTGCAGCACTAGTGTGACATTAAACAAACTCAAAGAAGCTCATGTAAATTTGTAGCTCCAATGCGACGGTAAAAAAACTCAATCAAACTCAATAACATTTGTAGCTCCAGTGCGACGGGGTTAAAGAAACTCAATGAAATTTGTAGCTCTAGCGCGACGTTAAAGAGTGCGAAAACAATCTAAATATAAAGCAACACCGGTTCGTTGCTCTAGTGCGATGCTAAAGAAACTCGGTAAAATTTCTAGCTGTACTACAGTCGGTAACAAAAGTGTCCGAACAGAAGCAAAAATTCCTATATAAAAAGTACACTTAATACAGTTTTATTAAATAAATCCTTATCGAATCCTGTTCTTAGTCAGTCTAAAAGCCAGATTCGACAAGGATTTTTTTAACAAAACTGTACTTCTTTTACATAGGAATTTTTGCTTGTGTTCGGAGACTTTTGTTACCGACTGTACGACGTTAAATAGACTTAATTAATTTGTAACTCTTGCGTGACGTTAAACAAACCCAATAAAATTCAATAAATTTGTCGTTCTAGTGCGACGCTCAAATTTGTAGCTCTAATGCAACGTTATACAAACCCAATAAAATTTGTGGCTCTAGTGCGACGCTAAAGAAATTCAGTAAATTTTGTAGCTCTAGTGTGATGCTAAAGGAACTGGATAAATTTGTAGCTCTACTACGACATTAAACAAACTCAGTCATATTCAATCAAATTTGTAGCTCTAGCGCAACGCTAAAAACACTCAATGCAAGTGCAGCTCAAACGTGCCGCAAAACTTTTCAACTGCTTTATAACTCTAGAGTTACGTTAAAAACCTCTCAACCCCCAATTTCACCCAATCTCTATGCTACTTACTCCCATGAAGTTTGTAATATTAGTGCCGCACTAAACAAACTCAAACCATTTGTAGTTCTAGTGCGACGTTAAAATTTCTCAACTGCTTTCACCTCCAAAGCGACTTTAAACTAGGCTGACCAGATCAACGTACAGTCGGTAACAAAAGTCTCCGAACACTAGCAAAAATTCCTATGTAAAAAAAGTACGCTTAATACAGTTTTATTAAACAAATCCTTGTCGAATCCTGTTTTTAAACTTACAACGAATAGGATTCGATAAGGATTTATTTAACAAAACTGTATTAAGTGTACTTTTTTTATATAGGAATTTTTACTAGTGTTCGGAGACTTTTATTACCGACTGTACCTTCTTAACTAGTTTGTAACTGTAGTGTAATGCTAAACCCACTTAACCTTCACTTGTGCTGTTCTTTTGCGACATTAACCCACTTTGTAGCTCGAGTATGACAGTAAACACTCTCACCTTCTTTACAGCTCTAGTTTAACGTTAAATCCTTTCAAACTTCACATAAGCTAGCACCACAACCCCTTTGTGACCTTAAACCATTTCAACCTTCTCAATCCCCTTGCATCATAAAACATTATCACCAGATTTGTAGCTCTATTACCATGTAATTCTCTCATCCGGTACAGAAGCTCTAACTCGACATTAAATCCTCTCAATCTCCACTTTGGCGTTGTCTCGCGACGTTAAAAATCTCTCGCCAACTTCGTGGAACTAACGCAACGTTAACCTCTGACAAGACGTTATAGTGCCGCACCAGAGCTACAAACAGAAGCTATAAACTCTTTCAACACCTTACTATAGGACGACGTTAAACCCTCTGATCCAAAAAATTTAGCAAAACGTCTTCTCTTAGGCCTTAATTAAGGTTAAAGATAAGAAGTTTCATAAATTTAGTTCTTAAAGGAGGAAGAAATGGGGACATCTTACAGTTCTACCCGTTCTTCGCACGTGGAAATAGCAATGGCTTTCTAATAAAACCTTTAAATTTAACAACATGCTTCTTCTTAAGCGTAATTACTTTTAATATACACATTTGAGGTCAGTAAGTTACACATTAAAACCATGCAAATGATCTTATATATTGATTTTTGTATTCTAAAAATGTCTAGCTAAGAGATTAAAAGAATCCAAAGTGTGTTTTTTGCGTATTTTAATAATACACAATTGAGGCAATCGTTTTACTTTAAAACAGGTCTTGGTCTAGAATTATAATTTTGGTAATCTGTTAATGCTATATAAATATAATAATAATTATAATAAATCGAAAGTGTGTAATGTACAGTCGGTAACAAAAGTGTCCGAACACTAGCGAAAATTCCCATGTAAAAAAAGTACACTTCATACGGTTTTGTTAAATAAATCCTTGTCGAATCCTGTTCTTAGTCAGTGTAAGAGCATGATTCGATAAGGTTTTATTTAACAAAACCGTATGAAATGTACTTTTTTTACATAGGAATTTTTGCTAGTGTTCGGACACTTTTGTTACCGACTGTATGTTATTTGCATATATTAACCCTTACACCGGAACATCGGTCTCAGAGACCGCTAAAGGTTAGGCTTAGTCTAGGGACTTACGGATTTGATATTCCTAGAACAGGGTACCGGCACGTTTGGCGATAAATGTCCAAGACTCCAAGGGTGTCTAACTGAAGCACTAGTGCGACGTAAAATTAACTCAACCTGTAGAGGATGGCATGTCTCAGAACAACCCTTAGGGGTGAGTCCCGAACTGTCGCCAATTGTTCACAGCGTAGAACTAAAGCAATGTAAAACCCGCTCATACAAGGGAAGCTACCCTTGGGGGTTGGCAGCAAGCAAGGGGCGGAGCCCTTGCTGTTGAAAAGAAACCTGTAAAATATTATTAGAATATTAGGAATCTCAATTTTTGAGCGCTAACAGACACATTACGTAGAAATGTCAGTAATTGAGAATTCTTTCTGAAAGTTTAAGTTCGATCGGTTTTGTTGGTATTAGGTACAATTAGAGTGCTATGAAGAAAGTTGCGGATGAAGTTACGATTTTTAGGGAAGTTGTGAGTTTCTTACGGAATTATGGTTTTCAGCTAGTTTTTGACGTTCGAGTTGGATTGGAAAGTATTTTAGGTAAAGTTTTGTTGCGATGTTTATTCAAAGTTTTTTCCAGTCGTCAGATATATTTAATTAGTAAGTCATTCAAAGCAAAGAAGAGTTATTTGTAGGAAGTCTTCCAGAGCCAAATCATTCACAAGCGAGTCATTACATGGAGTTTCCTTGAGGAGTTATCTGCCCTTTGAAAGATATTTTTATCATTACCTATCATTTTTACCCATTGCGCAGTACTAATGCGACATTAAGTCCAATCAATCATATAATATACCCTGTCGCCCCTATGTTGTTACGTCTTGATTGAGAAAGTAAATGTATGGCTGCAAGAATTCATTATTTATCGCTACAAAATTCGACAAATACATTCAGTACCCTTTTTTCAAAAAGCGGTTTGTGAGACCGATGTTCCTGGTATGCATGATGAAAACATGTTCCGGCCAAAGGGTTAAAATAAGAGATGGATCAAATTCCAAAGTACCTGAATCATGATTTTTGCCCTTAACACGTTGAGCGCCACGCGAATTTTTAAAATCCATTAAAATTCCATAATGATTCCTCCTGTAATAAATAAGAATTAAGCAAATTTTAAATAAATTTTCAATAATTACTTAAAACAATGTAATATTTTTAGTTTTATATCCTATTTTACACTGTCAACCACATATGGTTGACGCGGCTTTATATCATATTTGATACTGTCAGCCACCGATGGCTGACATGGCGCTCAACGTGTTAATTTTTTTATTGGTACTGATTTTACTTTTGAGGTAAAACTTTCACTGAAATGTTTAAAGTATAACATGTTCTACAAACACCTAAAGTTTCAAGATGATTCCTTCAAAATTTTTAGAGATATATGGAAAAATGTCTAGAATCTAGATTGTCTGACATGGCGCTCAATGTGTTAAGCTATACACACGATAATCTGGAATGAAATTTTATCATTCAAGTTCATAATTGCAATACTATTACTAAATTTCCCATCAACCTCTAAAGAGATGTGAAATAGTGGTAAAATGCTTGTATGTTGCGCAATTTCGGAAACCACTTCAGCTTGAAAACTTGATATTTGACATGAAAATTCCTCATTGATTTTTATATTCTCTACGCGTTTAAAAAGTACTCTACACCTTCAAGAAGGGGTAATGGGGTAAAAAAGGTGGTACAGACCACTTAAGTTAAAAATTTGTATCTCCAAGAGGGATAAAATGATGTAAAAATATGGGTTTATTATGCAAATTTAAAACCATTTGAACTGGGAACTAGAAATTTGGCATAAAAATTCCTTCTCTATTTTCATTTTTAAAGACCTATAATCATAAAATGTTACTCAACCCTTTCAAGCGGCTGAAATAGGGAAAAAAAAAAAGGGTTATGGTGTACAATTTGGAAAACATTTGAGCTAGATACTTTATACTTGGCATGAAAATTCTTCATTCCAGTTCATATTCTCTACATAATCTCTATTCTATTAAAAGTAACAATCATTTCTTTAAAAATGTGATAGAAATAGGAAATCTGTGTACTATTTCGAAATCGCTTGGGCGTTTTTAATTATGGAAATTTATTGCCTCTTTTATCCTTCATATGACTTTCTCTTTTTAGATCAACCTGGTAATTACTAGGTATTTCAATTAGCATTTAAAAAATAACACCTTTTAGTATGAGTTTAAAATGAAAATAATAGTTTAAAAATTATTTAATACTTCTAACAATTCTTCAAATATTCAAAACATTCGTAAAGGGAGAATGTTCCCTAAATGAAGTATACTAGAATATTAATATGTATTTTACATGAAGCGTTATATAACTTCATAAAAAAGAGAAAAATTATCGCTTTATATTAAAATTTGTGCTCGTTAAGAAATTGGGAGAATTTTAGAAAATCAACATTATATCATCTTCTGAATCTATAAAAAATATTTTAAAATAATCACACTATTTTTTATTTTTACTCCATATTAGTATAAAAAATATTATTACAATTTAAGGTGTAACATATGAAATATTTTAATATTTCTAGTGTACTTACAAAAAAAAAAAAAAAAAAAAAAAAAAAAAGTTCAAAATAACTTTATAAGCAGTTCACATATATACTCGACAGACATTTGGGTTAATTCCCTGAACTCTAAGCTGTACGTTTGTTCAATGAAAGATTCTGCTGTAATCTGTTGATTGCTATTTCTGGACAAGCAGTATTAATACTTCGTGGTTTATAAAACTATTTTACCAGGACTTTTGCGGTGCAAGTAATAGTTCAATCGGTTTGTTTTGGGAACATTCGTCGAACAAAGTGCACTCATCAACTAGAACTTGGAAGATTATTTACGAACAAATGAACACATATATAAATGTCAATACATTCGTCAAAATGTACATATTAAATGGATGTAGAAAAATTTTTTTGTCCATAACAGAATATTTAATATCGCGTTATTTAACTTTCTCAAAACTTCTCAATATATTAAAAATTAATATCTATAATAATTGTGATGTACAGACCATATTTTGATCAATTTCTCACACACTTAAAACTATTCTATAAAATTTAATAATGATGGAACTATTACAAAGATTACATTATGTAAAAAAACAAGAGCGAAAAATCATTTGGTGCGCATTGATTAACACTTTCCAACTGCACGAAACTGTTGTATCGTATAACTTTCAAAGTTCTTTCCCTACGTTATCACACAACGGACAGACAGTAGTTATGAAAGGCTACATATAGACTAATTGAATTACTAATCATTCTTAAATATTGTTAGAAAATGTTAAAAGTGCCTAACACCAAAGAAAACGTAGCCTTTAGATTCTAATGTATCTGAATATTTTAGTGTAGTCCTGAAAATCTGAATGTTAACAAAATCATATTCTATACAAAACATTATTTTAGCATATTAACAATAAATTTCAATTTCTTTATGATTTATACAGTAGAAAGTTTTTTAAATGTGATTTATAAAAATGTCTGTCCAAAAATGGAATGCATCGGCATTTTTTGGGTGTCCCTGTACATAAACCAGTTGCACAGGATCTAAAAATGCCATTTTAAATAGGGAACATTGTATAGTAAATTTGAATAACACATATAATTTTTTTTAAATTTCTGAAAATACTTACGGACGCTGCAGGGCGGGCAGACGGACAGATAGACAGATGGACAGTCGGACAGATAGATAAAGTTAGAATCATATTCACACTTTATTTTGTTTTAAGTGTTAAATCGCTTAATGTAAACGAAAATGCAATTCTAGCAAATTTCCAATGAAAGCCCTCAATGTAACTGAATATTTTTGTGTGGCCCTGTAAATCTAATGCTAATGATACTACGTTCTGTAGAAAGAATTCTTCTGTGCATATGAGTAACGTATTTCAGTTTCATTAGGATTTGGGCAAAGTTATTATAATTTGGTTTATAGAAATACCTCTCATAAAACGCAATGATTTTGAATACTTTCGTGTGTCCCTGTACACAAATTGGTAGAGATATTCACTCAATTTGCAATAGGGAACATCCGATAATGAACTTGAAAAGTCATGCCAGTTTCAAGAAATTCTATGAAAATTTACAGGAGTTAGAGCGCGGACAGACAAACAGAGAGACGGACGGGAAGACAGACAAATTAAAGTCATTAACAATTTTTAACTTTGTTGGGAAGTGTTAAAAACATTTAGAAATTGATAAAAACGTTTAATATAAACAAAACGGCAATTCCAGCAAATTTTCAATAATATATCTTAATGTAACTGAATATTTTTGTGTGGTCCAGTAAATCTAATGCTAATCATACCGTATTCTATGGAAAACATTCTTTTGTGCATATCAATGACTTATTTTAATTTTATTAATATTTGCGCATGGTAAAGTTATTAAAATTACGCTTTGGAATAGTTTCGGGTGTCCTTGTATACAAACCAATGATGGTATTTACTCCATTTTTAATAGGGAACATCCAATTGGGCACCTGAATAACATATTTCAATTTCATTAAGGTTTGTGAAAAGTGATGGTATTAAAATATTGTTTATAGAAATACCTCTCATAGAACACAATTCTTTCGGGTATCCTTGTACACAAATCAGTAGATGTATTCACTCGAATTTCAATACGATCATCCGATAATGAACTTAAATAACATATATCAGTTTCAAGAAATTCCATGAATATTTACGGGTGTTAGAGCACAGACAGACCAAAGTCCTTAACATTTTTCAACCTTGTTGGAAAGTGTTAAAAATGACTTGTTAGACTGAGTTATTTTGCTAAAGCTATATGCTTATTTTAGTAATTTTTGACAAGTCGAGAAGATGAAGCATTGCCTTTAAATAATCAATGATACAAAATCCAACATTAACAATAAACAAAAAATTATGCAGTTTGAATACGTTATAAACACTTCGAACTGTATTTACCTGTTGCACCGTGTAAAATTCAACGTATGTTACTTCCTTGAGGACATATTTAAGGCTGTTCTCAAATGAGAAACAGAATTTCGGGCATACTTTCTGACATTAGATAAAAAAAGATTTTACTTTCACATACGTAGAAAAATTCGACCTACTAGTCCAGTTTCCAGAAAATCGCATGACTTTTTCCTTTAACCCTTAACTACATGTGCTGGTGTAAAAAATACACCATTTATAGCAAACAGAATGGAAATGAATTATGGATCCCTCTCCTCTCACTGCGTGCGCATCTAACCTATCATTGAAGTACTTATTTGAAGATTTTTCATTAGTTTTTATAAAAAGTTTTGATAATTAAAACTTATACAGTCGGCAGCAAAAGTATCCGAGCACTAGCCAATAATTCTTATATCAAAAAAGTACACTTAAGGCTATTTTGTTAAATAAATCCTTGTTGAATCATGTTATTAGACTGACTAGGATTTATTTAACATTATTATGTGTACTTTTTTTAGACAGGGTTTATTGCTAGTGCTCGGATACTTTTGCTTCCAACTGTAGCATACATATTTGTTTTTATTTAATTTATTTTCCCTAACAACACATCTTCTCCAAAAGGCATCCTCGGGATGTCCTGCGGAAAGTGTGTTGTTAGGGTTTATTTGATATTTTGGTGGTGTACAAAAAACACCACGCGTAACTTGTGTTAAAATATTAAGCGCGTGTAGTTAAGGGTTAAAGCAAATACTTTTGTTACAGCGTCTAGAATAAACAGTGTGGCAATCGCCTATAACCGTGATGTTAAAATGATGCTACAAAAATTAAGCTTACCCAGATGTCGCTGTGATCGAAGCTATTGCTCAAATCGAAGACCTGGTTGGCTTTTCCCAGTTTCGTCAGTTTAATCACGTGATCTAAGCATATAATTAACCAATGGGGAGTCTCGGTTTTGTTGTCAAGACCCTAGCTTCGATTACAATGACATCTGGTGACAGGCTTAATTTTTTTAGTACAATTTTATTCGCCGCTTTCCACACTGTTTATTCTAGACGCTGTACTTTTGTCAAAAAAAAAAAAAAAAAAGAATTATTGACTTTTTACATACTTGTACTGTGAAGTTCTGACATATTCCTGGACAGAAAAACAGAGTTAGGATTAAAAAAAAATACATTTTACATATACGTACGCATTATTTTGATCGAATGACTTTTTGAAAAGTTTGATTTAACTTTTTAAATATTTTAAATATTTTATCATGTGTGAAATTCACTAAATTTAAGTCTGCATTACACTCGTTTATTTTTATAAAACAGACTGAAATTTCCCACATGATAATTTTTTTTTTTTTTAAATTAAAAATTTTAAATCAAATTTTTCAAAAAGGGATTAGATCAAAATAATACATACGTATTTGTAAACGTAGTTTTTTAATCCTAACTCTGTATTTCTTTTCAGGAATATGTCAAAACTTCACACTGAAAATATGGAAAAGGTCAATTTTTTAAAATTTTTTGATACAGGTATTTGCTTTAAAGGCAAAAGGAAAAAGTCATGCGATTTTCTGGAAACTGGACTCGTAGTTCTAATTTTTTTTATGTATGTGAAAGTAAAAACATTTTATCTAATGTGAGAAAGTATACCCGAAACTCAGCTTCTCATTTGAGGAGATAGAAGGGAAAAAATATGTTCTGATTTTGTGTAACCACGTACATCATCAAAAAGTGCATATGTATAGATATTGTACTAAAATATTTCCTCACAACAATGCCAATTTCCAAATATATCCCATAATGTAACTGAACGACATTATATGGCCAATGTAATTAAATCAATCAATTACGTTAATCATGCATTATGCTATATGAACAGTTTTTTTTTTTTTTATCTTTCTGATTAAAGTATCCGTTGGATATGCGATTTTTACTGTAGTAGACCAAATATAATAAAAGATGAAGTTGATATATAATTCAGGAAAGTATGCGGTCACGGTTCCTTAAGAAAAAATATTCACAAATTTTATTTCGATAGCGTTGATCCTAAGTTAGTACGGGGCCGCGGTAGCCCAGTCGGTAGAGCACCGGCCTCGTAATTGGAAGATTGCGAGTTCGGTACTCGAGCCGGCAAAAGACCGTCGTGTACACTAATGGTGGCTGGTGCACGTAAAATCTGTCGTGGCCGCAGTGTCCTCCATGTTCCCATCAAAAATTATACCTCTGGGGGTCACCGAAGCGGGAGAGCCATCCCTTCCGTGGAAGATCAAAATTGTGATGGCATGTCTCCGGACCACCTCTAGGGGTGTGTACCAGACCGTCGCCAATTGCCCATCTGCGCAGCACTAGTGCAACGTAAAACCCAAATATCCACCTTTTTAAGTTAGTACGTACTATAGGGTTGTTTTTTTTTTTTTTTTTTTTTTTTTTGCGAAGCATAAAAGTCAAAGAAGCTTTAAAAAATCTACAGCGCTCGCTACTGTGCTGCACTGTTTCTAATACTGGGGGCACATAGTTTGATTATAAAAATCTCATTTTTTCGGAGTGATTTAATTTTAGTTTTTGCGTAAAAATTTTTAGAAGTGTAATAGTAACCGAGCAAATACGGTCAAAACCGAACTTTGACAAAACATTATTGCACTTACCTGATTTCAACATACACATTGTTACTAGATTATAAACGGTTTTTCGTGGAATGATCGTAGTGAAAAATTTATAGATAAATTTTTGAAAACCCTTTATTTAATGAGTATTATAATTTTATAATCCTTCCTGTAATTTCGATTTTATTTCAAGTTTTTTTTTTTTTTTTTTTTTTTTTTTTTTTTTGTGAAGTTAACTGTACAAATCCGATATACTTTTTTATTTGATCCATGAATTCTAATTAGATTATCCACGAAAGTCTTCTGCTAGTAAAAATGACAATAAATTAAATTTCGTGGAACATGGGGGGAAAAAATTTGAATATTTTAATGATTTTTTTTAACCTATTTTTGTATCGAGTATTCTAAATGTATTATGAAAAATTCTTTATACGTATTTTTGAAAAATAAGATATTATTGTGTTTATTCTCAGACAAAGCTACTGTGAAATTTTCATAAAATCAAAAAGTACTTTCTCTTTACCTTGCTGAAAGGGGACTAAAATCCATCATAACTCAGCATGCACATAAAGTAATAACAGCGCATAATAGTCTTTGTTACACTCAGATAAATAAAAGTGGTATTTCATGTAAAAGAGGTAAAAGAGACAAAATTACTATTTAAATTAAAAAATGTGTTTATAAGAAAACTGAAAAAATAAAAATAAAAATAATGTTACTCCAAATCAGCGTTGCCAGATGTGGCCTTTTTTTTATTCAATAGTCACCAATAGTTTTGAGAAGTGACATTTTATATACATAATAGACTAGCAGTCTTCGAAGTGGTTAGCCAAACGTTTCAAATAAAAATTATTGGAGACTATTGAATAAATAATCTATTAGAAAAAATTTTTTAAACCCAAATTCTTATTATAGCGTATCATATAAACCTTCTCAAAGTTTGAATAAAATTTAATTTGCAAAAAAAAAAAAAAAAAAAAAAAAAAAAAATGTAACTTTTTTGTTTATTATCCAAAATTGGGGAAATTTGAACTGTGTTAAGAAAAGAGAAATTATATATTAAAATTCACAACAGATGGCAACCCCACACGATTGCCTATAAGTTTCGTGATTTCATTTTCTGATTAAAAGCCAATATCTGCAATTTAATTATTCGTTTTAAGGCACCTTTTTATTATTATTTTAGTTTATCATTATTTTTTTATATTATAACTTAATATTTTACTGATTTGGTTAATGTTTATGTGTTTTCCTAATCATTTTTATTTTGTATTGTTAATTGTTTCATTGACATTTCAGTGAATATTCCGCCCAATAGAAAGCGCTTGTAGTCCACAAAAAACTTTTTTTTGCTTCTAAAAAGAGATGTAAGAAAAAGGCTTCTTAAAAAGTCTATTCGAAAATTCTTAGAATACTGTGTAGTCAACGATAAATTTTCTTTTATCAATTGACATCTTTTCTACTAATTGTCTGCAAAACTTAACACTCCGGACCTTCAGGGTATCGAACGCGGTGTGTTGGTGTTGGTGTTTAGGATTAAGGCCGATTGACTGCTGTAGGTCCTGGGCCTGAGGGGGAGTGCCTTCCGTGGAGGTCTTTCTAAGGGGTCCTAGCCCGTATTTACGCAAGTTTCGGAGAAAACCACGGAAAACTCCGAACGGCTAGGCCGACGAGCGCGACCTGGGATCGAACCCGGCACCTCACGTCTACCAGCTTTGAGCGCAGAACCGCTCGGCCGCTGGTGGGCCGTATCGAACGCGGGATCACCGCATTACTAACATGGCGCTCTTACCAACTGAGCCACGGAGAGACAAATAAAAAAGCTTGTATTTACCTTAAAATAGAGTCGCATTTTTTATTTGGTTGAGATTCACAAACATACCGTAGTGAATGACAGTAAGTATATAAGAATTTGGGGGAAAAATGGCCAAACCTGGCAACCCTGTTCCAAATACTGACAACGCGTCATAAACTAAAAAATCTGCAAAATTAAGAAGCACATACAATCTCTTTAAACATAATAATGTGCTGTATCAGCAACAGAAAAAATTTTGGTAAAAGGCATTATGTCATCTTTTAAAACACTGTTTTCATTAAAAAAAATTTGCATTAGTTATAATATACCAAACACTCTTAGCATTGTACTACGACACTATAAATTAGAATGTGTATGATATTTCTATATAATGTGTGAGTCACTTAAAAAGTATTGGTAAAACTATAAAACTAAGAGTTATAAAATTTTGTAACACAAATCAGAACATATAACATCACTATTAAAATAAGGCATTTTTCCTAAAGTTGATATAACACCTACGAAAAAGAAAATGTAATCTCTTTAAACTTAATATTGTGCTGTATCAGCAACAGAAAAAAATTTGGAAGTCCGCATTATATCATCTTTTAAAAGTCGTTTTCATGTAAAAAGCACGTGCATTATTAATTATATTTCAAAAATTCTTAGAATAGTACTATGACACTACAAATTACATACAATGTTTCTATATAATGTGTAAAGCATTTAAAAAGTATAGAAAAATTATAAATATATTTCTTTTTTTATAGATCTTTGTAACAAAAGTCAGAACATATTACATTAGCATTAAAATAATGCGTTCAACTTTAGGATGATATAACACCGTATGAAAGAAAAAATACGATCTCAAAATTTAATATTCTGCTGTATTAGCAACTGAGAAGAAATTTGGAATAGAGTATTATATCATCTTTTAAAACGCTGTTTTCATTTAAAAGAATTGTGCATTAGTTATTATATACAAAACATTTTTAACATAGTACTATGACACTATAAATAAGAATGTACATTATATTTCTGTAAGGCACTTAAAATATTTAAAAAATTATAAAACTATTTCATTGTTATATATCAGTATAACATAAATCAGTGTGTTAACATATTAATTTAATATCATATGTTAACAACACATATTAATATCACATATTCATATGTTAACATGAAAGCGTTAACATGTTTTATCAGTATTAAAAAAGATGTGTTTTTCCTAAAGATGATATAACACCGTAAGAAAGAGAAAAATATCTCTTTAAATTTAATGTTGTGCTATATCAGCAACTGAAACAAATTTTGAAGGCAGCATTGTATCATTTTTAAAATCATGTTTTTATTTTATGAATCCTCTGCATTATTTACAATATAGAAAATTCCTAGAATAGCACTGCATGATAGTGTAAAAAAATAGAATATGCAATACTTACATGCACATTTGTACAATTCATTTAAAAATAATTTAAAAAATAATTTTAAAACTAACTTCATTATTATTGATCATTATCATCACACGAAGCAGAAGCTATTATATCAGTATAATGCGTTTAAATTCAAGATGATAAAACACCGCATGAAAAAGAAAATATCCTTTTAAATTTATTGTTTTGCTGTATCAGCAACTGAGAAAAAAATTGAAAGATAGCATTATACCATGCTTGTGCATAAGTTATTATATACCAAATATTCTTAGCATAGCACTACTACATTACAAATTAGGATGTATACAATATTTCTACATAATGTGTAAAGCATTTAAAATATATTGAGAAAACTAAAAAACTATTTCATTGTCAGGGAATTTTGTAACGTAAATGAGAACATATCACATATATACGTTTTTTTTAAATGATATAACACCATATGAAAGAGAAAATATGATCTCTTTAAATTTAATGTTGCGCTGTATCAACAGCAGAAGAAAATTTGGAAGACCGTATTATATCATCTTTTGAAACGCAATTTTGATCTTAAAAACTTGTGCATTTGGTATTATATAACAAAAATTCTTAGCATAGTACTATAACGCTATATATTAGAATATATATATATTTCTATATAACGTGTAAGAGATGTAAAGAGTATTTCAAAAATTATAAAATAATTTCAATGTAATATATATATCTAGCACAAATCAGGACATATTACTTCATCATTAAAATAATGCGTTTCACTCTAAAGATAACATAACACCGTATGAAAGAGAAAATATAACCTCTTTAAATTTATTGTTCGGCCGTATCAGGAAGAGAAAAAAAATTGGAAGACCGCATTATATCTTCTTTTGAAACCCTGTTTTAATTTTAAAAGCTTGTGCATTAGTAATTATACTTCAAACATTCTTAGCATAGTACTGTGACATTACAGACTTGGATGAATATATTCTATATAGTTTATAAGACATTTAAAAAAATACATGAAGATTATAAAACTATTTCTTTATTATACATCTTTGTAATATGAATCAGAACATATTACATCAGCATTAAATTAATGTGCTCAACTTTAAGATGATATAACACCGTATGACAGACAAAAAAAAATCTCTAATTTTAATGTTGGGCTATATCTGGAACAGAAAAAAAAATTTGAAAGACAGCATTATATCATCTTTAAAATCTAGTTTTTATTGTAAGAATACTGTGCATAAAGTAAAATACTGAAAATTCTAAATACAACACTGCATGATGTAGTAAATAAATAGAGTATGCTATACTTGCATGCATATTGTATAATTCATTTTAAAAATAATTTTCAAAAATTTAAACATAAAATCCTTTCTATTGATCCGTATAAGATAAAGAAGAAGACATTATATCAGTATTAAAAGAATGTGTTTAAGATGATATAACTCCGTATGAAAGAGAAAATATTATCTCTTTAAACTTAATGTTTTAATGTATCAGCAACAGAAAAAAATTTGGAAGACAGCATTATATCATCTTTAAAATCTAGTTTTTATTTTAAGAATACTGAGCATTAAGTAAAATACTGAAAATTTTCAATACAACACTGAATGATATTGTAAATAAATAGAGTATGCTATACATGCATACATATTGTATAATTCATTATAAAAATAATTTTCAAAATTTAAATATAAATTTGTTTTTATTGATTATTATAACATAAAAGAGAAGACATTATATCAGTATTATAAGAACGCGTTTAAATTTAAGATGATATATCACCGTATGATAGAGAAAATATTATCTCTTAAATTTAATGTTGTGCTGCATAAGCAACTGAAAAATTTTTGAAGACAGCATTATATCATCTTTTAAAACGCAGTTTTCCTTTAAAAAAAATTGTGCATTAGTTATTACACTTAATGAATTCTTAGCATAGTACTATGACACTACAAATAAGAATGTATACAATGATTCTATATAATTTGTAAAGCATTAAAAAAATACAGGAAGTTTATTAAATTATTTCTTTGTAACATACATCAGAAAATATTACATCAGCATTAAAATAATGCGCTTAACTTTAAGATATAACACCGTACGAAAGAAAAAAAACAATCTCTAAAATTTATGTTGTGCTATATCAGCAACAGAAACAAAAATTTGGAAGACACCACTATATACTCTTTAAAATCATCTTATTATTTTAAGAATAATGTGCATTAAGTAAAATAATGGAAATTCTCAATACAGCACTGCAGGATATTGTAAATAAATAGAGTATGCAATACTTGCATACATATTGTACAGTTCATTTTAAAAATAATTTTCAAAAATTTAAACATAAGTTCGTTTTTGTTGATCCATATAACATAAAGCAGAATACATTACATCTGTATTAAACGAGTGCGTTTAAGTTTAAGATGACATAACACCGTATGAAAGAGAAAATATTACCTTTAAAAATTTAATGTTATGCTGTATTAGCAACAGAGAAAAATTTGGAAGACAGCATTATATCACCTTTAGAAACACTGTTTTAAATTAAAAAAAACTTGCGCATTCGTTATTACACTTCAAAAATTCTTAGCAGAGTACAATGATACTACAAATTATTATGTATACAATGATTCTATATAATTTGTAAAGCATTTAAAATTATACTGAAAGATTATAAAATAATTATCTTTGTAACATAAATCAGAACATATTACATCAGCATTAAATTAATGCGCTTAAATTTAAGATGATATAACACCGTATGAAAGAGAAAAAACAATCTCTAAATTTAATGTTGTGCAATATCAGCAACAGAAAAAAAATTGGAAGACAGCATTATATCATCTTTAAAATCTAATTTTTAAGTAAAATATTGAAAATTCTCAATACAACACTGCGTGATATTGTAAATAAATAGAGTGTGGTATATTAGCATGCATATTGATAATTCATTTTGATGATTCATTTTAAAAATAAATTTCAAAAATTTAAACATAAAATCTTTTTTTTTTATCCGTATAACATAATGAAGAAGACATTATGTCAGTATTAAAAGAATGCGTTTAACTTTAAGATGATATAACACCGTATGTAAGAGAAAATATTATCTCTTTAAATTTAATGTTCTGTTGTATCAGCAACAGAAGAAAATTTGGAAGACAGCATTATATCAGCTTTTGAAATACTGTTTTAATTTAAAAAACTTGTGCATTAGTTATTATACATCAAAGATTCTTAGCATAGTACTATGACACTACAAATTAGGATGTGTACAATCATTCTAGATAATTTGTAAAGCATTTAAAAAAATACAGGAAGGCTATAAAATTGCTTCTTTGTTATAGATCTTTGTAACATAAATCAGAACATATTAGATCAGCATTAAATTAATGCGCTTAACTTTAAGATGATACAACACCGTATGAAAGAGAAAATACAATCTCTAAATTTAAAGTTGTGCTATATCAGCAACTGAAAGAAAATTTTGAAGACAGCATTATATCGTATTTAAAATCATGTTTTTATTTTAAGAATACAGTGCATTAAGTAAAATAATGGAAATTCTGAATACCGCACTGCAGGATATTGTAAATAAATAGAGTATGCAATACTTGCACACATATTGTATAGTTCATTTAAAAAATAATTTTCAAAAATTTAAACATAAATTCCTTTTTGTTGATCCATATAACATAAAGCAGAATACATTATATCAGTATTAAAAGAATGCGTTTAGGTTTAAGATGACATAACACCGTATGAAAGAAAATATTACCTCTTTAAATTTAATGTTGTGCTGTATCAGCAACAGGAGAAATTTGGAAGACAGCATTATATCATCTTTTGAAACGCAATTTTTATTTAAAAAACTTGTGCATTAGTTATTATGTACCAAACATTCTTAACATAAGTACTATGATGCTATAAATTAAAGTGTATATAATATTTCTATATAATGCGTAAAGCAATAAAAGAGTATTTAAACATTTGTAAAAGTATTTAATTGTTATAAATCTTTGTAACACAAATCAGAACATATCACTGCAGCATTAAAAAAATTCGTTTTACTTTAAGATGATATAACACCATATGAAAGAGAAAATATAATCTCTTTAAATTTATGTTATGCTGTATTAACAACAGAGAAAAATTTGGAAGACAGCATTATATCACCTTTTGAAACACTGTTTTAATTTAAAAAACTTGCGCATTCGTTATTACACTTGAAAAATTCTTAGCATAGTACTATGATACAACAAATTAGGATGTATACAATCATTCTATATAATTTGTAAAGCATTTTTAAAAAAATACAGGAAGGTTGTAAAATTCTTTTTGTTATAGATCTTTGTAACTTAACTCAGAACATATTAGATCAGCATTAAATTAATGTGATTAACTTTAAGATGATATAACACCGTATGAAAGAGAAAATACAATCTCTAAATTTAATGTTGTGCAATATCAGCACAGAAAAAAAAATTGGAAGACAGAATTATATCATCTTTAAAATCTAGTTTTTATTTAAAAATACTGCGCATTAAGTAAAATATTCAAAATTCTCAATACAACACTGCATGATATTGAAAATAAATAGAGTGTGGCATATTAGCATGCATATTGATAATTTATTTTGATGATTCATTTTAAAAATAAATTAAAAAAATTTAAACATAAAATCATTTTTTCTTTATCCGTTTAACATAATGAAGAAGACATTATGTCAGTATTAAAAGAATGCGTTTAACTTTAAGATGATATAACACCGTATGTAAGAGAAAATATTATCTCTTTAAATTTAATATTCTGCTGTATCAGCGCAACAGAAGAAAATTTGGAAGACAACATTATATCAGCTTTTGAAATACTGTTTTAATTTAGAAAACTTGTGCATTAGTTATTATACATCAAAGATTCTTAGCATAGTACTATGACGCTACAAATTAGGATGTGTACAATCATTCTAGATAATTTGTAAAGCATTTAAAAAAAATACAGGAAGGCTATAAAATTGTTTCTTTGTTATAGATCTTTGTAACATAAATCAGAACATATTAGATCAGCATTAAATTAATGTGCTTAACTTTAAGATGATATAACACCGTATGAAAGAGAAAATACAATCTCTAAATTTAATGTTGTGCAATATCAGTACAGAAAAAAAATTGGAAGACAGCATTATATCATCTTTAAAATCTAGTTTTTATTTAAAAATACTGCGCATTAAGTAAAATATTCAAAATTCTCAATACAACACTGCATGATATTGTAAATAAATAGAGTGTGGCATATTAGCATGCATATTGATAATTCATTTTGATGATTCATTTTAAAAATAAATTTCAAAAATTTAAACATAAAATCTTTTTTTTTATCCGTATAACATAATGAAGAAGACATTATGTCAGTATTAAAAGAATGCGTTTAACTTTAAGATGATATAACACCGTATGTAGGAGAAAATATTATCTCCTTAAATTTAATGTTCTGCTGTATCAGCAACAGAAGAAAATTTGGAAAACAACATTATATCAGCTTTTGAAATACTGTTTTAATTTAGAAAACTTGTGCATTAGTTATTATACATCAAAGATTCTTAGCATAGTACTATGACACTACAAATTAGGATGTGTACAATCATTCTAGATAATTTGTAAAGCATTTAAAAAAAATACAGGAAGGCTATAAAATTGTTTCTTTGTTATAGATCTTTGTAACATAAATCAGAACATATTAGATCAGCATTAAATTAATGTGCTTAACTTTAAGATGATATAACACCGTATGAAAGAGAAAATACAATCTCTAAATTTAATGTTGTGCAATATCAGTACAGAAAAAAAATTGGAAGACAGCATTATATCATCTTTAAAATCTAGTTTTTATTTAAAAATACTGCGCATTAAGTAAAATATTCAAAATTCTCAATACAACACTGCATGATATTGTAAATAAATAGAGTGTGGCATATTAGCATGCATATTGATAATTTATTTTGATGATTCATTTTAAAAATAAATTAAAAAAATTTAAACATAAAATCATTTTTTTTTATCCGTTAAACATAATGAAGAAGACATTATGTCAGTATTAAAAGAATGCGTTTAACTTTAAGATGATATAACACCGTATGTAAGAGAAAATATTATGTCTTTAAATTTAATATTCTGCTGTATCAGCAACAGAAGAAAATTTGGAAGACAACATTATATCAGCTTTTGAAATACTGTTTTAATTTAGAAAACTTGTGCATTAGTTATTATACATCAAAGATTCTTAGCATAGTACTATGACACTACAAATTAGGATGTGTACAATCATTCTAGATAATTTGTAAAGCATTTAAAAAAAATACAGGAAGGCTATAAAATTGTTTCTTTGTTATAGATCTTTGTAACATAAATCAGAACATATTAGATCAGCATTAAATTAATGTGCTTAACTTTAAGATGATGTAACACCGTATGAAAGAGAAAATACAATCTCTAAATTTAATGTTGTGCAATATCAGCACAGAAAAAAAAATTGGAAGACAGAATTATATCATCTTTAAAATCTAGTTTTTATTTAAAAAATACTGCGCATTAAGTAAAATATTCAAAATTCTCAATACAACACTGCATGATATTGTAAATAAATAGAGTGTGGCATATTAGCATGCATATTGATAATTTATTTTGATGATTCATTTTAAAAATAAATTTAAAAAATTTAAACATAAATCATTTTTTTTTTATCCGTTTAACATAATGAAGAAGACATTATGTCAGTATTAAAAGAATGCGTTTAACTTTAAGATGATATAACACCGTATGTAAGAGAAAATATTATCTCTTTAAATTTAATATTCTGCTGTATCAGCAACAGAAGAAAATTTGGAAGACAACATTATATCAGCTTTTGAAATACTGTTTTAATTTAGAAAACTGGTGCATTAGTTATTATACATCAAAGATTCTTAGCATAGTACTATGACACTACAAATTAGGATGTGTACAATCATTCTAGATAATTTGTAAAGCATTTAAAAAAATACAGGAAGGCTATAAAATTGTTTCTTTGTTATAGATCTTTGTAACATAAATCAGAACATATTACATCAGCATTAAATTAATGTGCTTAACTTTAAGATGATATAACACCGTATGAAAGAGAAAATACAATCTCTAAATTTAATGTTGTGCAATATCAGTACAGAAAAAAAATTGGAAGACAGCATTATATCATCTTTAAAATCTAGTTTTTATTTAAAAATACTGCGCATTAAGTAAAATATTCAAAATTCTCAATACAACACTGCATGATATTGTAAATAAATAGAGTGTGGCATATTAGCATGCATATTGATAATTCATTTTGATGATTCATTTTAAAAATAAATTTCAAAAATTTAAACATAAAATCTTTTTTTTTATCCGTATAACATAATGAAGAAGACATTATGTCAGTATTAAAAGAATGCGTTTAACTTTAAGATGATATAACACCGTATGTAAGAGAAAATATCTGTACTGATAAGTATAAAGGATTTATATCCAAAAATGTCGATTTTGAGTTAAGTACATAGTCAGACTCAGAAAAAAATTCTCTGTCGATTGGTATAAAGGATTTAATTCTATGTCATTTAGTCGTTGAGAAAATCCATTGGTAAAAAAAGGACCAATTTAGAAATTTACCATTCATGTATGGTATAAAATATTTAATTCAATTTTTCCCGTTATTAAATGAAGGTTGACAACCACTGAATGGTATAAAGGGTAAAAATCAACGAAATATCTTTTCCCTAATCCATTCTTCTGATTTGTTTTTAGCTAATTAAACTTTATTTTTCGTCTCCTGAAAAATCAAGAATATGGACTTAAATCCTTTATACTTATCACTACAGATATTATCTCTTTAAATTTAATGTTCTTCTGTATCAGCAACAGAAGAAAATTTGGAAGACAGCATTATATCATCTTTTGAAATACTGTTTTAATTTAAAAAAAAAATTGTGCATTAGTTATTATACTTGAAAAATTCTTAGCATAGTACTATGACACTGCAAATTAGGATGTATACAATCATTCTATATAATTTGTAAAGCAATTAAAAAAATACAGGAAGGCTATAAAATTATATTTTTGTTATAGATCTTTGTAACATAAATCAGAACATATTAGATCAGCATTAAATTAATGCGCTTAACTTTAAGATGATATAACACCGTATGAAAGAGAAAATACAATCTCTAAATTTAATGTTGTGCTATATTAGCAACTGAAAAAAAATTTGGAAAACAGCATTATATCATCTTTAAAAACATGTTTTTATTTTAAGAATACTGTGCAACAAGTAAAAATTTGGAAAAATCTCAATACAGCACTGCAGGATATTGTAAATAAATAGAATATGCAATATTTGCATGCATATTGCATAGTTCATTTTAAAAATAATTTTCAAAAATTTAAACAATTTCCTTTTGATTGATCATATAACATAAAGCAGAAGACATCATGTCAGTATTAAAAGAATGCGTTTAAGTTTAAGATGACATAACACCGTATGAAAGAAAATATTATGTCTTTAAATTTAATGTTGTGCTGTATCAGCAACAGAAGAAAAATTAGAAGACCGCATTATATCATCTTTTGAAACGCAATTTTGATTTAAAAAACTTGTGCATTAGTTATTATGCACCAAACATTCTTAGCATAGTACTACGAAACTACAAATTAGGATGTATACAATGTTTCTGAATAATGTGTAAGGTATTAAAAAAAGTATAGGCAGATTATAAAATTATTTCTTTGTTATACATCTTTGTAACATATATCAGAACTTATTACATCAGCATTAAAAATTATGCGCTTAACTTTATGATGATATAACAGCGTATGAAAGAGAAAAACCAATCTCTAAATTTAATGTTGTGCTGTATCAGCAACAGAAATAAAATTTGGAAGACAGCTTTATATCATCTATTGAATCGCTTTTTCATTTAAAACACTTGTGTACTAGTTATTATATATTAAGCATTCTCAGTATAATTCTACGGTAGAATAAAATAGGACGTATACAGGGTTTTATTATAATATGTAAAGTATTAAAAAATATTGAAAGAATTTAAAAACAAATTTGTTGTTACAAATCTTTATAACATAAATCCTAACATTTTACAACAGTTTTAAAATTATGCGTTACACCAAAAGATGATATAACACCATAGGAAAGAAGAAATGTAATCTCCTTATATTTCATATTGTGCTCAGCAGCAGAAAAAATATTAGAAACCCGCATTATATCATCTTTTGAATTTTTTTTTTCATTTAAAAGACATGTAGATTAGTTATTATCTACCAAACATACTTAGCAACGTAATATAACACTATAGAATAGAATGTATATGGATATTGCTTTTTAATGTTTAAGGCATTTAAAAAAAATACAGGAAGATTATAAAATTATTTCTTTGTTATAGATCTTTGTAACATAAATCAGAACATATTACATCATTATTTAATTAATGCGCTTAACATTAAGATGATATAACACCGTATGAAAAAGAAAAACAATCTCTAAATTTAATGTTGTGCTGTATCAGCGACTGAAAAATAATTTGGAAGACAGCATTATATCATCTTTAAAATCATGTTTTTATTTTAAGAATACTGTGCATTAAGTAAAATAAAGGAAATTCTCAATACAGCACTGCAGGATACTGTAAATAAATAGAGTATGCAATACCTGCATACATATTGTATAGTTCATTTAAAAACATTTTTCAAAAATTTAAACATGAATTCCTTTTCATTGATCCGTATAACATAAAGCAGAAGACATTATATCAGTATTAAAAAAATGCGTTTAAATTTAAGATGATATAACACCGTATGAAAGAGAAAATATTATCTCTTTAATATTAATGTTGTACTGTATCAGCAAAAGATGAAAATTTGGAAGACCGCATTATATCATCTTTTAATACGCAATTTTGATTTAAAAGCTTGTGCATTAGTTATTATGTACCAAACACTCTTAGCATAGTACTATGATGCTATAAATTAGAATGTATTTAATATTTCTATATAATGTGCAAGGCATTTAAAGAGTATTTAAACAATTGTAAGGAAATGATATAACACTGTATTAAAGAATATGTCTGTACTGATAAGTATAAAGGATTTAAGTCCATATTCTTGATTTTTCAGGAGACGAAAAATAAAGTTAAACTAACTAAAAACTAATCAGCAGAATCGATTAGGAAAAAGGGATTTGGTTGATTTATGCCCTTTATACCCCTCAGTGATTGTCAATCTTCATTTAATAATGGGAAAAAATTGAATTAATTATTTTATACTAAAGATTAATGCTAAATTTCTGATTTGAATCTTTTTTTACCAATGGATTTTCGCAAAGACTAAATGACATGGATTTAAATCCTTTATACCGATCGATTGAGAATTTTCTGAGTCTGACTATGTACTTAACTCAAAATCGACATTTTTGGACTTAAATCCTTTATACTTATCAGTACAGATATAATCTCTTTAATTTGTTCTGCATCAGCAACTGAAAAAAATTTATACACAGCATTGCATCATCTTTAAAATAGTGTTTTTATTTTAAGGATACTGTGCATTAATAACAATCCTGAATGATATTGTAAATAAATAGTGTATGAAATTCGTACATGCATATTGTGGAATTCATTTTAAAAGATTAAAACTAACTTCATTACTATTGATCATTTAAGTAGAAGCTATTATATCAGTATTAAAATAATACGTTTAAATTTAAGATGATATAAAACCGTACGAAAGAATAAATCTCTCTTTAATTTTAAGCTTTTGCTGTATCAGAAACTGAGAAAAATTTTGGAAGATAGCATTATATCTTCTTTTGAAAAACAGTTTTCATTTTAAAAAATTGTGCATTAGTTATTATATACCAAGCACTCTTAGCACAGTACTACGAAACTACAATTTATCATGCATACAATGTTTCTATATAATTTGTAAAGCATCAAAAATTTAAATAAATATAAAATAATTTCATTGTTGTAGATCTTTTTAACATATATCAGAACATACTACATCAGTATTAAAATAATTTGTTTAACTTTAAGATGATATAACACCGTATGAAACAGAAAATATAATCTCTTTAAATTTAATGTTGTGCTGTATCAGCGACTGAAAAAAATTTGGAAGACAGCTTTGTATCACCTTTTCAAACTTTTCTTTTATCATAAAAAAACTTGTGCATTAGTTATTATACATTAAACATTCTTAGACTAGTTCTATAGTAGTATAAATTAAAATGTGTACAATTTTTCTATATAATGTGTAGGGCATTTAAAAAATATTGAATAAAAAATATAAGACTTTTTCATTATTATATAAATCAAAGCACATCAAATCAATGTTAAAGTATTGTGTTTTTCCCAAAGATGACATAACACCATAATGAAGAGAAAATGTCTCTTTAATTATGTACTTTACCTGCAACTCGGAAAATATTTGAAAATCAAACCTATATCGTTTCTTGATTGATATGTCTTCATTTAAAACACTTGTGCATTAGTCATTTTATACTCAGTATTTTTAGTATAGCACTGTGGTATTGTATTTTAAAGTATATACGTTGTTTATATATTCTGTATAATGCGCTTTTAAAACATTAAAAACTATAAAACTATTTTATTTTTATAGATTATTTATCGTCTAAAAGATGATATACAATCATTTAGATTATTGTTTTAATAGTAGCTGCATAGTTATTATTCTTATGTTATATACTTAATTTAATGATGTTAATGTAATTACATACCATATAAAGTATATATTTAAAAAAAAAGAGAGAGAGAGAGAGAAAGGTTTTAAATTGAAAGATGGGATGTTTGAGCATCGGACAAAGTTTATGATATACAGCGTTATTTGTCTTTAGAAATGCGCTACCTATCAAAGCTGCAATAATTATCATGTTTTGTCCCTTTTTTAACATAGTTCACTTTCATTTAAAAATAAATTGTTATTTCTTATAGAGATATCCTTGCAATATACTTTGGTATGTATTCCATAGGAATGTTAATTTTGTTTTTATACAACACTTTATAAAAGATAAAAACAATCGCTTTTTATTGAAAATAGGTCAATTTCTAAAAGTAATCTAATATACTAAATGAGAAACTGAGAAAAAAAAATCTAAATAATCAACCTGGAATCCATATCAATATTTAAAAGAATATATGTAATAATATTGATGCATTGTTTATTTATAATTTGTCATTTAATTGTTTGGGCGCAGTAAGGACTAATATTTAATGCTATTACTTTAGGTGTATATAGAGCTACGATGGATGTAAAACACTTTCGTCAACGATAACACCCAGAATAAGTGTCGAATGCCGATAAAATTTTAACAAGATTTGTGTTATAAATTTTGTAGAAGGTTATTGTATAAGACTGAAAACAAAAAATCCTCGTTCAGGATGAGAAATTTTCTAACCATTTAGAAATTACACAGACAACTAGATTTCACTCATAAGGCATCCTAATTTTCGCCAGTTACTTTTCAAATCTTACAGTTATGTACTATTAAATCGACTTGAATTTAAATATTTCAATAGCTACTGTAATAATAATACAGTACTAAATAGCAAAAAATTAAAAATCTTTGAAAAATTATACTTAAATCAATTAATGTGCAGTGACTTCAGATTTTGCTAAACTTGATCCTGTAATCTTTACTAAAGCTTCTGGTGTTACTTTTCAATTTTTTTTCTGACTTTACGTCATTGCTGATAAATGCAAGTAATTATTTTAAAGCAAAAAATCAAGCTGCTTTATAAACTTTTGTATATTTAAATTAAAAGGTAAGATTAAATTATATTTAAAAAAAAAAAAACTTTCCTAAATATAATTTGGTTAAGTATACGTATTTTATTTTCGACTCTGATTTTTCCTCTTTACGCATTTGTGAATAATTATATTTTATAATAGACTATTTCTTAGTATGAAAATTTCAATTTGATGTACTAAAAATGATAACGATGATTTTCCTTATCTGAAAGAAAATAGGACTTAAGCTTAATAATGATAATTTAAAAAAAGCTTTTTTTTTTTTTTTAATCAAAGTTAAATATGTTTATCAAATTTACACAATGATTACGTAAACAGCATTTATATACATTTATACCAATATATAAATGAATACATGTACTGTAATTTTCATAGTTATACTTTTTTCCGTATTTGATATTGGGCACGATAGGCAGTATTTTATCTATGTTTGTATGCGCAAATTTCCCCAACTCGTAAAATTTCGCTGAAACGCGTCTTATGAAAATAATTATTTTCGTTATGAGGAAATTGCCATAGTTTTAAAATATTTATGATAGTGGCAAGAAAATTATTAAAATAAAATATTTCATTTTACTTTAAAAACTACATAAATTATACAAAATCATATTTAAAAAAAAAACAAAAAAATGGGGAAATACATTAAAGGAAAGACAAGAAGTTTTAAAGTGATAAATTGCTGTCATAAACTTTTTTGAATGAGTACTGCTTAAACTATTTGAAGAGATTAGAGAGACCTAATTTCTCATACAACAGCTGGGTGGTTAGATGCATTGTTGGGTTTTATGTCACACTAGTGCCGCGCATATAGGCAATTGGCGACGGTCTGGTGGTCCGGAGACATGCCATCGCAGTTTTTATCCTCCACGAAAGGGATGGCTGTCCCTCTTCGGTGACCACCAGAGGTACAATTTTTGATGGAAACATGGAAGACATTGCAACCACGACATATTTTACGTGTACCATCCACCATTAGTGCACACGACGGTCTTTGGCCGACTGGAGTACCGAACCTGCAAATCTTCCAATTATGAGGCCGGCGCTCTACAGACTGGGCTACCGCGGCCCCATACAACAGCAGGATTACTAGGAAAACACGCTTTGTGTCTTACACCGTGTTTGACATTGTTAACAGAAATTGTGATAGAACTTTAGACTTTCCAGCAAACTTAAAAAACATTCATGACTTCATTTGTCTGCCTGACTGTTTGTTTGTGCTATAAATTCCATAAATATTTTTAGAATGCGTTTATGCTGGTGTTATTTAATATAAATAGAGCAAATTTAATTTTATAAATAGCATAAAGATCACATTTCCCTTTGTGTACAGGGACCATTTAAAAAAAATCTCATTGCCTTACGTTTTATAAGAAGCATAGTACCCTAACAGCACAGAATGTTCCAGAATCTAACAATTATATAACATCGAAACTTCAGAAATATTTCAGAAATGTTTCGAAACGTTCAGTTTGCTTTCAGATTAGTTTCAAAGACGTAGAAAGGTTCGCGATTTTAACAAAAAATTAGTTACGTAACAGAAACGTTTCAATTACTTAAGTGATGGAATATCGAAAAGTGTGAATGTTTCAGAAAAGTATCAGAGAGCATACATTTTACATACATTTATTACGTTTTTTGAAATTATTGTAAACTTTTTGCAACATATCTGAAACATTCTGTGCTGTATGGGTGCTATGAAAAGTATGCATTAAAAAACACATAGTACTACTGCACAACAGAATAATCTTCACAAAAATATGTACTTTTTAAATAAGGTGCGATTAGGTAGGCAAACAGGCTGCACAAAAAATATTCAGTAACATGAAGGGATATAATATTCTTTGTCGCGATATTCGTTTTCATACAGTACAATAATGTTCAACAGTAATTAACGTCTTCAGTTTGTTTTTGACATCTGAATATCTATTGTTTGTGCTCTAATTTCCATTAATATTTAAAGAATCCTTTGAAACCGATATATAGGTCATTCACTAAAACATGCTCTCTTTTGAAAATGATATAAATATAGAAACTGGTCTAGTTTTAGGGACACAAATATTTTTAATGTATTACACTCTGCGAGAAGCACTTTTTAAGACTTTCCAACAAGGTTGAAAAGTGTTACTGACTTCGGTTTGTCTGTCTGTCTGTCCGCGCTCTAACTCCTGTAAATTTTTATGGAATTTCCTGAAACCGATATATGTTATTCAAGTTCACTATTCAAGTTCACTGGAGTGCGTACCACTACTGGTTTATGTACAGGGACACCCGAAAGTATTCTAAAGCATTGGGCCTATGGGAGATATTTCTATAAAGCATTTTTTAATACCTTTACTGTACACAAATCTTAATAAAATTGAAATATGCTATTCAAGTTCACTATCAGATGTTTCTTATGTAAAATGGAGGAAATACCAGCTCTGGTTTGTGTATAGGAACACCTGAAAGTATTCCAAAGCATTGTGTTCTATGGGAGATATTTTTATAAATCATGTTTTAATACCTTTACTGTACACAAATTTTAATGAAATCGAACTATGTTATTCAAGTTCACTATCGGATGCTTCTTATGTAAAATGGAGTAAATACCAGCATTTTTTTGTGTACAGGGACACCCGAAAGTATTTCAAAGCATTGCATTCGATGAGAGGTATTTCTATAAACCAAATTTTAATAACTTTACTTTGCACAAAGCTTAATGAAATTGGAATATGTAATTCATATGCACAAAAGATTGCTTTCTATAGAATATAGTATGATTAGCATTAAATTTACAGGGCCACACAAAAATATTCAGTTACTTTAAGAAATATTAATAAAAGTTTGCTGGAATTTCACTTTCGTTTAAATTAAGTATTTTTAACACTTTCAAATAATTTTTAAGTGTGAATATGATTTCAATTTGTGTGTGTGTCTGTCTGTTTGTCTGTCCACGGTCTAACTCCCTTAAATACTTATAGAATTTTTCGAAACTTATATATGTTATTCAAGTTCACTACCGAATGTTCCCTATTGAAAATGGAGTGAATAACTCTGCCGGTTTGTGTGCAGGGATATCCAAAAGTTTTCCAGAGCATTGCGTTCTGAGAAAGGTATTTCTATAAACCATATTTTAATACCTTTACTGTAGACAAAACTCAATAAAATTAAAATATGTCATTCAAGTTCACTATGGAATGTTTCTTATTTAAAATGGCGTAAATACCAGCACTGGTTTGTGTACAAGGACACTCGAAACTATTCCAAAGCATTGTGTTCTATGTGAAGTATTTCTATAAGCCAAATTTTAATAACTTTAATTTTCACAAAGTTTAATGAAATTGAAATATGTTATTCATATGCACAAAAGAATGCTTGCTATAGAATATTGTATGATAAGCATTAGATTTACAGGGACACACAAAAATATTTATTTTTTTAAGAGATATTAATAAAAATTTGCTGAATTGCACTTTCTTTTAGATTAAGCGTTTTTAGTGCCTTCAAACAATTTTTAAGTGTGAAAAAGATTTCAATTTGTGTATTTGTCTGTCCGATTGTTTATCTGTCTATCTGTCTTTCTCCCGTCCCAGCGTCCGTTAATATTCTCAAAATTTTTAAAAAATGTTATATATTAGTCAAGTTCACTATGGTATGTTTCTTATTTAAAATAGCATTAATATGTTCTGTACAACTAGTTTATGTACACGGACAACTAAATCAAAATTCCAATACATTGCGTTTTAAGTGATACATATATCATTAAAAAAAATTTGTATTGCTAATATCGTAACATAATATTTTGTAATATGATTAACCTTCAAATTTACAGGGCTACTAAAATATTCAGATTCATTCAGGGCTGCAATTATAATCTAACGGCAGCATTTTCTTTTGTGTTAATAAGCCTTTTTAACACTTTCCAACTATGTCTAAGAGTGATTTTAAATTCAATTAGTCTATCTGTATACTTTTCAGTGCTTCTGTCTGACTGTTGTGTGATAACGTAAGCAAAGAATATTGAAAGATATATGATACAACAAATACGTGCAGTTGGAAAGTGTTAATAATCAATGCGTACTGCATGATTTTTCGTTCTTGCGTTCATGTTACATACTGCATACGTCATGACGAAATTAATATACATATTTAAGATATACAAAACCATTTTTTGCAGTAAAATACGTTTTGATTACGTAATTAATTGGTTCCGTATTTCAGGTTTTAAAATAGGAAACACTGCTTTTTTTTTTCTCTTAGAAGATATTTAACAGTTAAAAGTATCCCCCCTCGAAATCAAATTCAAAGCCATAAAATTACCGAACAATGATAAAAGTAGTGGGTGCGTTCTCTTCCCCTCTCCCCTCTCAAAAAAAAAAAGAAAAAAAAAAGCGTTATACTCCGATTCAGGTGTTCATTTTACACAAGAATTTGCAGGAATGATATTGGAGGCCGATTTTCATGCAATGCAGTGTAATTGGAAGCATTTCCCAGATTTTATAATAAAAACTACTTTTGTTCCTATAAAGGAAGTTTGAACACCTTTTTAATTGAATAGTGAACACATGAAATTGAATGAAGACTTTACATACCAAATATTTAGTTCTATCTTAAACGGGTTCCAAATAGTAAAACAGACCCGCAATATCCTCCCCATTTTACCTCCTTTTAAGAAATTTAGCATTTAGCTTGCAGAAGAAAATTTAAATTAAAAACTTTCTTAATATCAACAACAACTTATGGTACAGTCACCCAAAAAAAAAACGCCACCCCCCCACCTAATTTTGCCGTAAATTATCGTAGAAACATGCGACTGGTACCAATCAGTTTGTAATAACGTCTAGTTTATAATGTTATAGTTAGATTTTACTTAGGGGGTCGTCTACATATTAAAACTGACATCAACTTCATTTTTTTCAATGGTAACCCCCATTTTTTATAATTTATTTGAATTCTTTGGATCAAATCATCACGGAAAATGGTATAGTTTATATATTTCGCTCAATTTTTCATAGAGTTATAAGCTGTCAAAGTTTGGGGGTGCTAATGTTAAATGAATGTGACAAACATTAAATCATATCTTCCGAAATAATTATGATATTTAAATTCTGTTTTTTTTATTCGTTAGAATGAAGTAACCCAAACATATTCCACGCAAATTTTTGCTAAAAATACATTTTTTGAATTATGAAAATTATTAATAAATTGATATTTGAAAAAATTATGAATTATGACCTATGTTAATTTTTGCACGAATAGAACGGGCATCATCAAAAACATGGGTTTCCAAATTTACAGCTCGTTCCTAACATTATTTTTTGAGTTACAGTGATATTTCACTTTTTATTTCTGTTAGGGGGCCGTCACTTGTTATAATCTGTATCCTCTATAAGTAAATGCTTGTATATAATTTGACGGAAAACTATTTTAATTTTCCTTTATGTTATTTTTATTGTTTCCTAAGCAATATTTCGATGTTTATTATACAAATTGGCATATTTTTGTAAAGTTATCACAATGTAGGCGAGGGATTGTGAAAGAATTTCAAAAGAAAAGAAGCCCCGCCTCTGATTCGCTGAAACACTATTTAAAAAAAAAGACAAATTTGCATATTCCTATTTGACTCTATATGTGACGCTGGTATGCATAAATCACAATGGTATTTACTACATCGATTATTGATGACAAAACTTAAATGATTTAATTACAAATATGCAAAATTATTTTGCTTTATATTATAAAGTTTTAGAAAATTTGTGAAAAGGCGTGGCTATTTACATTAAGCCTTGATATGGAAGCTATGTTGCTGTTTTTCGATGCTGCGAAATTTACAAAATATATTTGTGTTAATATACTATACAGATAGAAGAATAATTATATAATATCAACAAATCTTCTTTAATCAATATGTTTATATACATTACTGTATGGAAATGTTTATATATGAATATTGTATTTATTTTTAATGAGAGATATAAACACAAAATACTAAAAAAAAAAGAAGAAAATGTGTTATAAATTTTTATAAATCAAGCAAAATATATATGCATACTTGCCAACCTAACCCGTAACTTTGTTAGTTCCCGCCCCTGTGTGTACACAATTTAATTTTTAGAGTAATTAACTTCAAATACATTTACGATTAACTCATTGAGCGCCACGCGAATTCTTATGGAAATCCCATTCAGGCCACACGTGCTGCTTAGAAGCGTGTTATGTTTATCGAGTTTCAATAAACCCCATTAGGCCTTAACGATATAATCCTATAAAAAGCCTATTAAAAAAAAAAAAAAAAAAAAAACATGAAGTAAATTTTAAATAAATTGTCAGTAATTACTTAAAACTATGTAAGTTCTGTAGTTTTATATCATATTTTACACTGCCGGCTGACTTAGCCTAAATGGAAAGATCAGTGTCAGCCACCGATGGCTGACACAGCTCTAAAAAGACTGATGTGAAAAAAATGTACGGAAAGGGGCGGGACCAGTAATCTTCCGGGATAGGTTGACAAGAATGTATATACATAGAGCAATGCCAGAAAATGTTCTTTATTTTTTATGAACCAGATGAATGGTATTTTTTTTTCTGAATAGCCTATGTATTAAATATAATGCTGCTTTAAATACCCTTTAACTGAAAAGTTTTATTACATAAAGTAATTTTCTGGCACTCTACAGCTCCCAAATGACACACAATACAAAACCCCGCCTTTTTCCAGTGTTTAAAGGGTATTAACGTTTAATATGCTTTATATTCGTTTTGATCTTTCCTTCTCCTCCTTATCTTCTTCTTTTTTCCTTAAAAAAAAAAAAAAGAGTTATGTAACATTTTGATCTTTTCAAGTGAAGATTTAGATTAAGGGTAGTCAGCCTTTCTACACCCACCGTCCACTTCGGCATCTGTGTTAAAGTGTAGAATTTTAGAACACCCCATTAAGTAGTAGGATTTATTATTTTACATATTAATTTGTTACACATTATAAAATATAAAAGCAAAAGAATATCGTGGAGATTTATGTAAAAGTTTTTAATGTCATGAAAAAAAAAAATAATAATTAATTAAAAAAATAAATAAATAAAAATAAAAAAAATCTGTTTTAATATTTTAAAAAAGTCAATTAAAGAAAATGAAAGTACTACAGTATGAGAACAAACTCCCATTGTCACTGTGAAACGGACGTGGGAACCAGGTTGAGTGTCGCCGTTTCAGACAATTATACGGCAGCTTGAGTTAAAATAATTTTGAATTTTCAAACAAATTTAAAACCATTCATCTTTTTTTTTTTTTTTTTTTTCTTTTGATAGATATTTTAATATCTATTCAAGCTATTTAATTTTCTTCGTATGAAGTGAACTATCTGATGTTTAATCAATAGAAACCAATAAATATCTTTTATTTCATAAACTAACTCAGAAAGTTCTGTGAATTAGTCATTTTTTTTTATTTTATAATTAATATTTCCGTAATTTTTTTTCCGGTGTGAAACTTAATAAATAATGTATACTGGGTGGTAGATCATGATTTATATTTTCTAAATGTATAGACGGACCCCTAATACATTTTCACGTGTAACTCTATTTAAAATTGATTTAAGGTGTATAAATAGGTATGTTTTTCAAACCGCCTTGATCTCAGAAATCTGAATATGAAGTCAAAAATAGGGGTTGCCATAGAAGAAAATGAAAATAATGCCAGTTTTAATATGTAGACGACCCCTTAGGCAAAATTTAACTAAACCGTTATAAACTAGACGTTATTACAAATCGATCGGTACCAGTCAAATGTTTCTACGATAATTTACGGCGAAATTAGGTGGGGGATTTTGTGATTTTCTTTTGGCACTGTTTTGAATGATAACGACGTCGTTCTGGATTTTTTGAACATTTGTTTACGTTTGTAATCCATGGAGAGCATTTTCCGAAAATCGCATTTCGAAATAATTATCGAAAAATAATCTGGTGTGTCACTCACACGACTTTCTCTTACCCTGAAATTTAATACTATGAATACGGGTTGGAAATTAAGAGGTAACATAACGAGTACTGGTATGTAAACCTTTGTTAAAGTAATTCAAATTAGGCTTCGGAAGAGTTTTATATGATGATTAGTTCTGTGTCAGGGGGCTACCCTCCCCTTAACCCCCCCGTTTCATTACTGCACCTGCATTTATTAAAATTAGAAGTTCACTTAAAATTATTCAGACAACTTTCACATGTAACATTCCTTGAAACTTATGAGTCTTGATCGAACTTTTCCAGCAACAAATTTATATTAATTTGAAAATAGAACTTTTGGATCTCCTGAAATTATTCGTTTTTAAGTTACTCTAAGAATCACAGATAATAATCAAACTTTAAAAAACTCGACTGTGGTAAACAGGAATCCTCAAAACGCGTAAATACACAAAAAACAAGCAATGAATATTTAGCTTTAAAACATACATTATTTATCATATATCTATGAAAAATTCATTTCCATTCCTGAGCAACTTCCCCGGATATGGTAAAATATTATAGTAAAGCACTTTCACTAACAATAAAAAAGAATGTTATCGCTTAAATATTTGCAACCCTGTATATCTTTTGAAGAATGTGTACAAACCATATAGTGCACCTAAATATAATCCTATAGTAATAATATACGGCACCACCTGAAATGCACTTCCATCAATTTTCAGCTATTGTCGCACTATAATCTAGTTATTTTGAGTCCTATAAATGAAAAGTGAATGATTTCCCTGCCATATTCTACATGAGGCATGTTTTTATTCATATAAAAAATATATATTCATTTGGTTTAGTGCAGTTTATAGATGTTAAACTCTACTTATCTGCAATTTCCCCCACAGACGTAATTTGAATACTCTTGAGTGTCCCTATATACGAACCATTTGCTTCATTCCAACGAAAAACTTAGTGTAGCCTCCCTATATGGTACACATTTAGAATACCAAGTTTAGAATCTCTGCTGCTATTTGTTCTTGAGATATGCTGATAACAGACAGACAGACGCACACACACAGACACACACACTGAGACCAACCGCTAAAAACACGATTTTCATATTCAGGGGACCTCAAAGCGTGTAAATATAACAAAAACTCACTTTCGAGAATTTGACCTAAAAACAATACTTTCTCTACCTTATGGGTAAGAGAACGTAAAAATTGCCAAATAGAGTTGTGAAGCAACCTGCAAGTTGTTTCCAATGTTGATGATACAAATCTACGATTTTGAAAACTCCGGTACAACTCGCAGGTTAGACAACAATCCTATTTGGTGTTGGCGATATACTTTTGGCATTGTTTTGAACGATAACGATGTCGTTCTAGATTCTTTGCAACATTTGTTTACGTTTGGAGCCCATAAAAACCATTTCCGAAAATCGCATTTTGCCGTAATTACCGGAAAAAATAATTGCCAAATAGAATTATGGACCAATCTGCAAGTTGTTTCCAATTTTCTCGAATTGCACAACATGCACTTTTTCTTTTCTTCATTTAACTCAGAAGGTACTACACTTCAATAAAATAGTAACCGTCATCTTGAATGAAGAATTTCAATACGTTTTAAAGTGTTGAGAAAAGTGTTAATAGCACACTAAAAACGTAACAGAGGAAAATTCTAAAAGACTAACCATTATATTTGTCTACCCAGAATCCATTATTATTTTAAGTAACGATATTATGTTAAATTAATTTTAATATCTATGAGTATTTAACATTGTGTGAAATAAATATGAAACATAAACTGTATTAATTAAAATATTAAATAACTAAAAATCCCTTAAATACTTATAATGAAAATATGCTTCTTGCTGTGAACTTACTTCTTTGCAAATTAGCCTAAATACTCTGGGCAATGCAAATAAATTATTTTATATATTATGCTAATTGTTCTAAATATTCTTTTCATATAGAAAAGAAAGAAAAATTGTTAGCAAAGCTTATTAAAATCTAGCAATTGTTAAATGATTTTTTATTTATAAATCTGTATAAGAAAAGCCTGTTTCATATCAATTGAAAAATAAGGATTTGTCGATGAATTCCTTGAAGTACCCCTTCCACACTTTTATAAATTGATTTAGGAAAATCTTCATATTTAACCTTACTTATAGACTAAGAGAAGACATTATTATATGTTTCGAACTTCTACTATAGATGTATAAAATTATTCGACACTGAATTTCTAATAATCAAGTGTTGAATTGCAGAAGCTTGAACTCGAAACCACTGCAGAGATACTGGGAAAAGTTTCGAAATTTTTGACACCCTCTTTGACTCCTTCATTGTTAAATTTCGTTAACCCCTTTACCTACCGAAGAAAATTTACAAGATTCGCTTCAAAATGTCACCGTTCTTTTTCAAATCTGAAATGAGTAAATCTTTCAAAAACACTGTCAAGGTCACCTTCAAGGTTATTTTATTGCACTGCCAAACCGTGTCAGTAGTTTCATTGTCACTAGTAAAATTGAAAGGAACGTACTTCAGAAAAACGTTTATATACGCCCGGGGCAGTTAAGGGTTAAATATGTTCTTAGTGAAGCTCTACAATATAAATAGAGTCTACTGTTCGTATGTCAGGGTTTATAAATCTTCAGTGGTTTGGACTAGAACCCCTTAAATAAATATATAGGCCGGCGCATCGCCGCCATTTTTTTGCCTCAGAAGAGGACAGTATTCCCGCTTGGCGTCCTTATCGCTTTCCTGTGATTTCAAGAAACCTTCATCTGAAGCTACTATCGGTCAACAAAAGCAATAAGTAACAATAATGCTCCTAACAACACATTTTTTTTCACATTATATTATCAGGATATCCTATGGATGTATTCGAAATAAGATGTGTTATTAGGGCTGTTTCTCTTTCGTAGCCAAAATGTCGCCAAAACTCAAATACACAGTAATAAAAAGTCTCCTTAAATCGATTTATCATTATTAATATAAATAATATGATTAAAATAACACATTTTTCTGTGTTTTTACATTAACACATGTCAGAAATATAAAAGAAAAATATAAGTAATATTGTTTTTTTCTTCTTAAATTATCTTATGGAAATATGAATGTTTTATGTTCTTTTCTTGAGGGATTATAGCAGTTTACCGTTAAACAAACTCCCATATCGTACTTAGTAAGAATTATGAAATATAATAAAAGGAGTAACTTAAAGTAACGTAAGACGATGAAAGAAATTACTATTAAACATGTTTAGGCTTTTTAATAGAAAATGCATTCTTTTAAAAATAGAAGTTGTTTAGATACGTTGCGACTCAATGAATATATCGATTGGGTTGGTTGGGTTTTACGCCGCACTAGTGCTGCACATTGGGCAAATGGAGAATATAGCTTGAAATCGTTTGGTTCCGATGAATGCTTGAAAACCGTAATTTAATTTTAACTTTTGAATGTTGAAGAATTTTCCGACAACTTTGGAATCAGGTACTTATGGCTGTAACATATTTACTGTTCATGGGATGAGTCGATACTGCTAATCCAATCACGAATCGAAACGTTTAATCATTACAAAACATATAAAAAAAATACATTTTAAGGAAATAAATGATTATATTCCTTTGGCGCTTGTTTTGAAATTAACTGAAATAAATTAAGCCGATTTTTAAGATAAACAAAACAAACATTCAAAATTGCAATAAAAAATTGAGCGACTTCACCACGCATGAAACCAAAGCTGTAGCCAGAAAAAAAAAGAAATTTCGGAGTGTTTCAAGCTTTATACATAAAATTGAGTGTTAAAAAATGCTATATAACCAGAAAATTTTCCATAAACTTCCAAAATTACGGTATTGCAGGAATCTGAAATTGCATGAAAATCTGTACACCACTAATCACTACCATGCATGTACAAACGCTTCGCGTGCATTAAAAAAAATCCTCACTGGATGCAGCTAATTCAACTTGCATGAATCCGAAAATGCATGAAAATGAAATTCGAAAAAAGAAAAAAAAAAAAAAAAAAACCACAGCGATAGGTGCAAAAACGAAAATTAAGTTGCGTCATGAATTGCTTATGGGTGTCTAACATTAAAGCTACGGTTAGAGAACTTCCATAGAAAAAGTCTATCTAGTTATATATATTTTTAATAAAAGCATAATAAAAGCATAAAAGCCAATAAAAGCATATAATATATATGCTATTTTTATATATAATATATGTCATTAAAAGTATATATGTTTTTATTGGCAGGAATTTAATAATGATTTACTTAACAAAGCGCCGTAGGGCCATGCTATTAATCCATGCTTCTTACCTTGACTCGATGGTTTCGTCAAGCTGGCAGTTTTTATCAACGAGTCTTCACGATGATTTAGTAAAAATGTTGGATGAGCACCACAGCGTACATACATGCAGTATAACTGATCTTCTTTCTTAATCTATTTTTATACATTACTTCCTATATCATCTGAAAACAAAATAAATAAAAACATGATTACCAAAGGACAAAATCTCCAGTAATTAAAAGAGCTTAAGCAATTTTACAATTGCGCAACAGACACCGTAGTTTTGGCTCCATTTCACCCACTTTTAACAGGGCTGAAATTTATTTACCTAGTGAATATGAAATTGGATTATATGGGATAGAAAAGAATTTAACCAAATATCAAATTCTTAACTTATGGTTTCTCAAATCTCATAGGGCATCTACCAGTTTCTTCCGCTTCTACCTCAAAAAGAGAATGAATGTTTAATAACGCAAGGTCTTCTTCAGGCGCTAAGGCACGTGTGTGTCAATTTCCTTTCGAATTCTACAGTGTGTGGATTTCTACTGACAACACACAGTAGAAATACGTGTATCTATGGAGACGAAGCAGGATACTTTGGTCCCGCTGTTTTGATCTTGTCGTTTTGGTCCTGAGGAAATTTTGGTCCCTGGTCATTTTGATCCCGAGAGATTTTGGTCCCGCTATTTTTTCTCAATCTTTTAAGTATATCAGTTTTTTAATTTGATTACATATTTGTGCATATTGGAGAAATAAAGTGCTCTAAGAATATCTTCAATTAAGGAATGTCAAGTAGGTGAATATGGAACTTCTACATTACGATAGCTCCTTAGCCATTCAGATACGAAGAATTCCGGTCCTGTTGATTTTTTATGAATATTTAAAAACTCATAAAAAAGAATTATTATTTTTTTTTTTTCCGATTTTTTAATTACTACTTTTGTTTTCAATATGTATTAATTAACTTTATAATCTCTGTTTGAATTTTATATTGATGTAATTATGAATACATATAATACGCCCTTGTAAAATTTGTGAAATAAATAAAAGCGTAAAAAGATTGACACAATAAATCCTTATTCCACGTAGGGCAATTAGAAACTCTTTTCAAGCATTTTCTTTATTTAAAAAATGTCTAATAAATTTAAAATATTTCTCGCGTCATCTTTTATAATTAAACTCTAACATTTAAAGAGATGCTTTAAAAAAACATCTATTTCAGGCAAATTTTGTGTTCGAACACTGTAAATTTGAATGTGATAATTAAGAGCCGCATTACAATGTTTCAAATTAAAAATATTTTATTTTATAATTTAACAATGATGATATCTTCGCTTATAACTAATAACCTTTGTCATTCTAAATTCGAACCGAGATTATAAATTTTTAGTTCCATGCGTTTTTTAGTTACATCATTTTCAACAAAGGCTTTAGATATTTAATGCTCCGATAGTAAATATTTCTCAAAGTTCCCTTTCGCCCGAATTTTCTCCATGTATTTGTTGCCTTCATCGTATATGTTTTCTCCATCGTACAAAGAAAAATATCTAAATTTTAAATATTTTTTCAATTTTGTTTGTTACTAGAACTTTCTGTTACTAAATAATAGTAATAAAAATAATGATTTTAACTTTTCCTCCCCATCTCTTCAAGTCAATTGACAAGAATCTAAAATATAAAAGGAAATTTCTCTTTTTTTTTTTTCCTCTTTTTTTTTTTTTTTTTTTTTTTTTTTTTTTGCCCCTGTAATACTTTCATTGCCCCTGATATTGGGATCAAAACATGGGATCAAAATGGTGGGACCAAAACGGCAGGACCAAAATTTTCTTAAAATCATTATATCCATTTCTGAGTAAAACCAATTTCTGTCTATGCTACTACAGGCAAATAACGGGTCAACATGGAACGTGATTTTTCCCGAGGATATGTCGAATCGATTTTTCATGCCAAAAAACATTTAACCCAAATTTTCATTAAAATTGTCATACCTATTTCCGAGTAAATCTAATTTTTGTCATTTATTGCATGTGGCCGATAAAGGGTTAACACCATACATTGAATTCCCTGAAGATGAGGATATGTCCAATCGATTTAGAGGCGCAAAAAACACTTAATACAAAATTTTCATTAAAGTCAGCAAATGCATTTCATAACAAACCCAATTTCATCTATATATTGCAACGGGTTAGTAATGTTATCAATGAATGCGAATTTTGCTAAAAATGAGGATACGCCTAATCTTTTTCTTTTTAACCTCCCAAAAACCTAACACCAAAATTTCATCAAAATCGTTATTTCTATTTCAGTGTAAACCCAATTTCTGTCATGTGTTGAAACTGACCGATAAAGGGTTAACACGAATGTGAATCTTCCTGAAGATGAGCGTATCCCCAATCAATTTAGCTCTTTAAAAAAATACCTAATCCCAAACTTTCATTACAATTGTTATATCCATTTCCCTGCAAACCTAATTTCTGTCATATGTTGCAACGGGTCGATAAAGGAATTATAGCGAGTGCAAATTTTCATGAAACTGAGGATGTGTCCCATCGATTTAACTACATAAAAATATTTAACTCCAAATATTCATCAAAATCGATACACCCATTTTGGAGTTCATAAAATTTTCTTTATGTTGCATGTCACCGATAAAGGGTTAACACTGAACGTCAATTTTCTTGAAGATGAGGATAAGCCAATCACTTTCCCGAAATATACCGGGTGTGTCAAAAACACTTTGAACCGTCATAGAAAATTTATGTTCCTCTCTTAAAGGTTCAATTGCTGGAAACGAAAAGCTTAAAGTCCACTTTGAAACATAAATGCACTTTCTGATGCAAATGTGATTGCGGTTCAAAATGGCGGCCTTCAGCATCAATACATTGCTGAGTACGAGTCACCACTGTTTCCGTACATCATACCAACGTGTCCAATGGGATTTCTGCCCACACCGCTTGAATCTTATTCCAAAGTGTGTTTAGGTTACGTGGTTTACGTTTGTACACTTCATCTTTTACTGTGCCTCGTGGAGGAAACTCGATTGTCCCCTTGCATCCTATCCACTGGCCTGGCAAATTTTGATCTTCAGAAAGTGCATTTATCTTTCAAATTGGACTTTAAGCTTTCCATCTTCTGCAATTGAACCTTGTAGAACGGAACATAAATTTTCTATGACAGTTCAAAGTGTGTATACATTTTTTTTTTTTTTTTGACGCACCCGGTATATATAACAAGTCACGTGATTTACTCATTTCATATACGAGAAGTATATGTTCATTCTGTTTTGTTTAGTGCAGCCAAGAATATTAAATTCTACCTTCCATAAATTTCATCCGTAAACGTAATGCATTTGATTTCTTTTGGATATCCCTGTCTCTTGGATTGCCCGCCTCCCTTCATTTGTTTGATAACAATGAAAATTTTATTGTAGCGCCCCTGTATAATAAAAGTTTAGAATGCCGAGTTCGGACTTCTTACTCCTTTTTGTTATTGAGATCTGCTGATAACACACATGCACACAAACCATCCACTAAAAACCTGATTTTCGGATTCAGGGTACCTGAAATATTGTAAATATAATAAAACTTAATTTTGAAAATTTGACCCCAGAACAATTTCTCTAACATAAATACGGGTAAGAAAAAATTAAAAAAACTGATTTAAATCGAAATAAACCAGTTTTGAAAACAAAATCTGAAAATTTCTAAACCATTAAAAATTTAAAGAATTTATAATTGAAATTTTATGATACTTAAAAAACTATTACTTCATTTGACAAAGCAGTTACAGTTTCCTAACTTAGTTGTACCATAAATGAAAGTTTCATATAAAAATGTGAACTAATTTCACTGCGCTGAAATAAAAAGAAAAAAATAAGAAAAAAACGAGCTCTGATACCATTTTTGTTGATTCTTATGTAAAATGACCTCATGAATCCGAGTATGAATACCATTTTGGCCAGTCACCCCCCGTTTTCTCGAGATATCACCCCTTCCCCAATTTTTATCACTGTTCGGTAATTTTATGACCATGAATTTCATTTGGAGAATGAAAAATAATTAATTTAACACTTAAAAACAAAAAATATAATGTGTAATAAGTAACATTAATAATAGATTAAAAAAATATAAGAAATGTAACTACATAATTTCAGTGGCAAATCACCCCCCTCCCCTAAATTTTCCCCTTACCATAAATGTTCATGTTTTAGAATTTTCTAACTCTGTATCCCCTCAGAAGATTTTAACAGTTAAAATAATCCCCTCCCCCCCTAAAAATCAAATTTATTCTCATAAAATTACCGAAAAGTGATAAAAAAAATAGGGGGGCCGTCCCTAAAAGAACTGAGTGTAATGGCAAAATGAGCGTCCTATTCGGATACAAGAGGTCATTTTATATAAGAATTTGCAAGAGTAGCATTAGGGACAATATTCATGCACAGCAGTGTTTTTAATGTTACTTGAATTTCAGTAAATACACTAAAAATACAATCTTACAGAAAATAGTTACTTGTACTTTTAAGAGAGGCAAAATTAAAAGTGAACACTAACTGTTAATTCATTTCCACTAAAATTTTCAAAATGCCGAAAATTTCGGCCTAACTGCCAGATTTCTTCATTTATTTTACATTTTTACTGACAGAGATTTTTGAAATTTTCGTGTGTGAAGAAAAAAAAAAAAGAAAAAAAAAAAGACTTTTTGTGAATGTTTGTTTTTTCTCCTATCCGCGTTTGTAATGATCGATAGATGGAGCTTTCTCAACTGCAGTTGTTAGTAAATATAATAGCCACGTGTATTAATTCATTGTTCTTTCTTGTTGTTATATCGTTGTTTAAGCGTGAAAGCTATCAGTGGTATGATATATTCACCTTAGCCCACCAGAGGGCGAGCATTTCATTACAATCGCGGATTGTGATTAATTGCAATCAATCAAAGGTAGATTTTGAATTCTATCCCAATCTACCTTACCCCTACCAATACAAATAATAATAATAAAAAATCTTATATGCTAAAGTCATCATAAAATTTTATTCTATATACCGTGTCCCAAAAGTTTAGACAATCAATAAAATTTGCATTAACATAGAAAGTAATAAGGTACAATTAAAATTCGTGAGATAGGTAATAAATAAATACAGTTTTGCTGATATACACAAAATTATGATCAAAAGTTTGAAATTATAAAATGTACATTAAATTATACAAAAATGTGCTGTCCCAAAAGTATAGACACAATATAGCATTACATGTTTTCTTTTACCTTTTTGTTCACAGAATAAAATATTTTTATTGTCGTCTGCTTCAATAAATGTAGAATAATATTTCTCTTTAATTGAAATATCGTCTGCTGTATTTTTAGCATAATAATTTAATGAGTTCAACAATGTATTGTTTTGTTTGTGATTCGGAAAAGACATTTCCTGCGTATTCTGATAAAAATTCCACGTTCTAAAGAAATTTCTAAAGATGAGATTATTAAGATTTTACAGTTAAATACGCAAGGACAAAATACTGTACAAATATCGAGAAGAATAAAGAGATCCTTGAGCAGTATTTATAGAGTTTTGAGATCAGGTGGAACATGGAATACTCGAAAGCGAGTCGGAAGACCAAAGAAAACAACATTAAAATGTTAGTGACGATAGAATGTTATTACAAAGGGCTTCAGTTGATAATTTATCTGTGTGTGCAATTGCATCAATTCCAGAATTTCAAAAAGTACTATACACAGAAGACTTAAAGCTTCAAAGCACATTGTTTACAGAAGAATGAAAGCAAAACCATACTTACAGCAGAGACAAAGATGCACGTCTAAAGTGGGCTAGAAAGCATCTGTCATACGGTGAAAAGTGGCTTTCTGTCATCTTCAGTGACGAAAAGAAATGGAATTTGGACGGCCCTGACCATTATAAATTTTGCTGGTATGACCTAAGAAAAGAACCGAGGAACTTTTTCAGCAAGTAACAAGGCGGAGGATCCGTAATGACCTGAGGAGGGTTTTGTTTCAACGGGCAAACATTTCTAAGATTTACGGATAGAAAAATGAAATCAGAGGATTATCAGGATATTTTACGTACCAATTTACTGCCAATTATGGATTTGCTAGCAGGACCGGACTGTATTTTTCAACAAGATGGGACATTCACCCGTACCTTCAGATCAACGAAAACGTGGTTTATGCAAAACAATGTCACACTATTAGACTGGCCAGCACTTAGTCCGGATTTGAATCCCATGGAAAACATATGGGGGATCTTATCTCGTAAAATATATGAAAATGGAAAGCAATATACATGTGAAAATGACTTAAAAACTGCAATTGACAAAGCGTGGTATGCAATATCTCCTTCTGTAACGCAATGCTTAATTAATTCTATGAAACAACGTGTATTTGATGTTATAAAGTGTCGTGGCAATGCAATTCAACATTAAAAGTAAGTTTTTAGTTACTTTTATAAATGTAAAACCAAAAACACTTACAGGTTCTATACATTTGGGACAGGACATTTTTATATAATTTAATGTACATTTTATAATTTCAAACCTTTGATCATAATTTATATGTATATATCAGCAAAACTGTTTTTATTTATTACCTATCTCACGAATTTTAATTGTACCTTATTACTTTTTATGTTAAGGCAAATTTTATTGATTATCTAAACTTTTGGGACACGGTGTATCATTCTACATAATAGTACATCTCCAAGATAATAAACAGAAAAACTTAAACAGCATGCTTTTTCCCGATAAAGATTTTACGCATACATTTAGGTGCAATTTTAGCTGATATATATTCAGAGATATATTCTTCTGAGAATATCAGAAAGTAATAAAATGCATTTATATACCAATGCCCGTAATGGTAGGTAATTTTTTGTGTCCCTGTACATGAGCCACAGTAATTATATACACTAATAAAAGTATAAAACTGATTAATAGTTAATCATTATATTTCAACAAATTTGACCTTTTGGGGATTACAGAATATCATCGAAAATCTTTTGTGTGGTTTTGTAAATAAATTTTGTCTATGCATACGTTTTTTCTAGAGAAAAACATTCTTTTAATTACCTTTTATGTTAATTCTGTAATGCATCATAAAAGCGTTAAAATGCATTTGAAGTGAAATCTGTTCTTAGGCTCTAATTTCACAAAATTCTTTTCTATATTCCTGTGAACGTGCCATAAACATTATATACAACAGTAAAAGCTATTCAACTTATTCTATATAGCTGTTTAAAAATTGCTCGAAAATTGACATAATTTGAATAATTGTGACATTTTCGAAACATTTTGATATATTAACCCTTCTTTGCATGATTTTTCTCTCTTTTATGTGAAATAAATCAGGGTGATAATTCTTGCGCTAGATTAAAGAGAAAATATTTTTAAAAAAATCCTAGTATAAATATACAATATAAAATAATGAAAAATAGTATGATGGAAATATCCATCATCATGCAAATTAACATGTTAGTCTCAGTACAAAATAAATATTTAAAAAAAAAAAAAAAATCTGATGTGAAACAATTACACGACTTCCATTACCCACTATTAGCATTTTTTTGGAATTTTCCAGTAAGAGGGACTTGGTACATGTATAAAGACATATAAAACAGAGTTTGCATAGCGAGTTATGAGAAAGGATATCTAAAATAGATTAGTGAAACAATTTTCAAGAAAATCGTTAGAGCCGTTTTTGAGATACCACATTTTATCAAAATTTGGTATTCTCAATTATTGACAGAAAGCAATAATTACATACAAAAGTATATTTAAAAGAGAGTTAATATGGCGAGTTTTAAAAACATCCGTACAGCCGTTTTTAAAAAAACGCGCTTGAGAGACCAGAAATTGAGCTATTTATACAAGACGCCTGTCAATTTTCCTGAACTAACTAACTATATCATTCGAAAGGGCATCTAATAAATAGAGTGTTTATATAGCAAATTTGAAGAAAATCTTTAGAGCCATTTTTGAGATACGGATTTACGGTCCCACTTCCGGTTTCCAATGTCCGGTTTTTCCACTTTTCACCAAAATGTGGAAAGTTAATCTTTACATCAGTTCTGTCTTAATTCTGAAGTTTCGTAGCTCTACCTTTATTAGTTTCGGAGATATGGTAGTCAGAAGATTCTCCACACACATACAAACACATACACACTGACAAATTGCCAAAAACAACTTTTTTGGACTCAGGAAACCTTTAAAACATGTAAATCAGGTGAAAACTCGACATCGAATTTTCGGACCAAATACAATACTTCCATTACTTACGACAGTCGGATAATGGAAGTAAAAATAATATATGTTTGCATCTTTGCATAGTGATGTAAATTTCATCGCTTTTATTAGCAAAAAAAAATCTCAGATCAGTTACAAAAAAATATTCAAGAAATCGCACGTTTCTTCCAACCACAACAAACAGCGGAATGACAAGTTCGCTATAATGATTGTGAGATTTGATTTTGACAGCTACGTTCTTTTTTGCGCAATAATCGTGAAAAAAGTTGCCAGCAACAATCAATTTACAGTGCACCTGTTTTGAGTACATTTCTTTTTTTTTTTTTTTTTTTTTTTTGGTTTACTAAATGTTATAGTGGAAATCTCCATCATCTTGCAAAGAAGGGTTAAGTCTAAGCATACATTTATCTACAGAAAATATGCTTTAAATCATCTCAATATTGTTTGTTGATTTCATTTTGTTGAAAGCAGTATAATCAATATAAGATGCGTTTGAACAAAATTTTTCTCATAAGCTCTAATGATAAGAATTACCTTAATGTAACCCTGTCTTAAACAATATACGCACATAAATCTGTACAGCTCTTTGTGTATGGCGCGTGAACGTGCGTATCAGTTTAAATTTCAATAGAGAAGGGGGATTTTTGAAGCCACTATCGTGATACAGAGAAATTCTGTTCATAGGCCGTAATAAAAAAAAAGTTGCACTCCGGGAGTGCCGACAGAAGTGAAAACTTGAACAATTACGTGTATATTTCATGAATCGTCAGGAAATATTTTATTGTGCAGGAAATACTTTTAAGTGAAGTGTTTTTTTTTTTTATTCATTAATATAAACTAATACTACAAAAATTTTATTAAAATTTTATTTAATGCGCTAACTGCAATAGAGACAGTGTCCGGAGATGAGAGAAGTCGTGTAGAGCCGCATCAGATTGTAAAAACGTGAGAGAAATGGCGGCTTTGGCCTTTCTCACGGTTTTCTGAGGTCTAACTGCAACGTTTCCGGCTGCAATCTTTAAGAGACAGTGGCTGGAGATGAGAGAAGAAGTGTAAAGTCGCACCAGATTGTAAAAACGTGAGAAAAATGGCGGCTTTGGCCTTTCTCACGGTTTGGTGAGGTCTAACTGGAATAGAGACAGTGTCCGGAGATGAAAGAAGTCGTGTAGAGCCCAACCAGATTGTAAACTTCTGAGAAAAATTGCGGCTTTGGCCTCTCTCACGGTTTTGTGAGGTGTAACTGCAATGGAGGCAGTGTCCGAAGTGAGAGAAGTCGTGTAGAGCCGCACCAGATTGTAAAACCGTGAGAAAAATGGCGGTTTTGGCCTTTCTAACGGTTTTGTGAGGTCTAACTGCAACGTTTCCGGCTGCAATCTTTAAGAGACAGCGTCCGGAGATGAGAGAAGTCGTGTAGACCCACACCAGATTGTAAAAGCGTGAGAAAAATGGCGGCTTTGGCCTTTCTCACGGTTCTGCGAGGTCTAACTGCAACGTTTCCGGCTGTAATCTTTAAGAGACAGTGGTTGGAGATGAGAGAAGTCGTGTAGAGCCGCACCAGATTGTAAAATTGTGAGAAAAATGGCGGATTTGGCCTTTCTCACGGTTTGGTGAGGTCTAACTGGAATAGAGACAGTGTCCGGAGATGAGAGAAGTCGTGTAGAGCCGCACCAGATTGTAAAAACGTGAGAAAAATGGCGGGTTTGGCCTTTCTCACGGTTTTGTGAGGTCTAACTGCAATGTTTCCGGCTGCAGTCTTTAATAGACAGTGTCCGGAGATGAGAGAAGTCGTGTAGAGCCGCACCAGATTGTAAAAACGTGAGAAAAATGGCGGCTTTGGCCTTTCTCACGGTTTTGTGAGGTCTAACTGCAACGTTTCCGGCTGCAATCTTTAAGAGACAGTGTCCGGAGATGAGAGAAGTCGTGTAGAGTCACACGAGATTGTAAAAACGTGTGAAAAATGGCGGCTTTGGGCTTTCTCATGGTTTTGTTAGGTCTAACTACAATAGAGACAGTGCCCGGAGATAGAGAAGTCGTGCAGAGCCGCACCAGATTGTAAAACAATATACAGTATATAATTATTAACACTTCACATTAGCAAGTTAATTGTATGATACATTATTTGTATCATACAAGGATGGAAAGCGTCAGCTGACGATGATGGGAGTTCAATGATTTTTGTTCACCCAAAAGTTTTCACTTCAAATGGAAAGCGTCAGCTGACAAAGACGCGAGTTCAATGATTTTTGTTCAACCAAAAGTGCTCAACGCGCCTAAAGAAGTTTTCACTTCAAAAATATTTGGTGTGTTCGTGTTTAGAACCACAAACAAAACATGTGTAACAATTAACAAGTAAATAGGTTGATTTTTGAGGCCGCTATTGTGAGACATACAAACAGACAGACAACAGGATCTTTTTTTTTTTTTTTTTTTTTTTTTTTTGAGTCTATAAATGGAGGCCTCTACTGACGTTTAGGCAAATTATAGAAGCTGAAATAAGCGTCTTTCCGTATACTTAAAAAAAAAGTAGTATTGAAATGCTACATATCGGCTGACATGAAGCGAAATTAACTAATTGTTTAAAACTGCTACCCCCACATACCGAATTTTGTACACATACACGCAATACAAGGAGATATATAATCTTCCTATAAACGGATAAAACTGCAGCACAGCGCTACCTTTCGGTTGATACGCATCCCAATTAAATTAACACAGTTTTTCTTAGTAGTCCTCTCACACATTAATCTTTGCATCCGTACCTACTGTAAAAACTGCGATATAACTTTTTCATATGTGGGAAAAACTGCACCAAAAAGTTTTCGGTGTCTCTTATGTCAAGGTCGTACTAAATATAAAGTTTTATATACTTCTATTTATTGTTTCAAATAAACAGAGCTTCCAAAGTGTTTTTTTTTTTTTTTTTTTTTTTTTTACATGCGAAGGCAGGCATTTCCTTAATAATCGCGTTCAGGAAATCTCAAAATGTGTAAATCCATTAAAAACGAGACACCGAAATTTTTTTCGAAACCAATACTTTCTACTTATCAGTATAAGACAAGAAAAAAAAATTGTTTATTTTTTTATAATCGTATTTTTATCCCCCTCTCCATCTAAACAATAATTAAAAATAAAACAAGAAAGAAAAATCATGCAGTACGCATTGATTAGTAACACTTTCCAACTGTACGCATTTGTTGTATCGAATAACTATTAATATTCTTTGCCTACGTTATCGCACAACAGGCAGAAGAACTGAAAAACATACAGATAGACTAATTGATTTTAAAATTACTCTTAGGAATTTTGGAAAGTGTTAAAAAGGCTTAACGCAAAAGAAAATGCAGCCGTTAGATTATAATTACAGCTTTTAAATTCTCTGAATATTTTACTGTAGCCCTGTAGATCTGGAAGTTAATCATATCATATTCTATACAAAACAATATTTTAGAATATTAATAATACATGTCAATGTTTTTATGATTTGTATAGTAGAAAGTTTTTTAAATATAACTTTTAAAAAATTCTGTCCTAAAACGTAATACTTTTTAATTGTTGTTGTTGTTGTCCCTGTAAACAAACTAGTTGTACAGGACCTATTAATGACATTTTAAATAGGGAAAATTCCATAGGGATCATGACTGTATCATTTTTAAAAAAATCTCAAAATATTTACGGATGATAGGATCTGGAGACAAATATATAGAAAGGTAGACAATCGAACAGACAGATGCATAAATTGATATCATATTCCCACTAAAATTATAAGAAAGTGTTAAAACGCTCATGAAAAAAGGTGCACTTCCAGCAAATTTTTATTAATACCTCTTAATGTAACTGATTATTTTTGTGTGGCCCTGTAAATCTAAAGCTAACCATACTATATTACATAGAAGGCACACTCTTTCCTTTATACGAATAATATATTTCAATTGCATTAAGTTTTGTGGAAGATAAAATTATTAAAATTTGGTTTATAAAAATAACTCTCATACAACACAATGCTTTGGAGTAGTTTCAAGTGCCCCTGTACACAAACCAGTTAGAAATGTACTCTACTTTACAAAGGAAACATCCGATAGGGAATTGAATAACATATTAAAATTTCATTAAAGTTTCTATACATTAAAGGTATTAAAATATGATTTATAGAAACTCCTCTCATAGAACACAATGCTTTAGAATACTTTTGGGTGTCCCTGTACACAAACAAGAAGAGGTATCCATTCCATTTTCAATAGGGAACATCCGATAGTGAACTTCAATAAAATATATCGGTTTAAAGAAATTCCATAAATATTTACGGGAATTAGAGCGCAGAAAAACAGACAGAGAGACAGGCAGACGGACAGAAGAACAGTCAGACATATACACAAATTGAAATTATATTCACACTAAAAAAATTATAGAAAGTGTCAAAAACGCTTAACGTAAACGAAAGTACAATTCTAGCAATTTTTTATTAATAGCTATTAATATAACTGAATATTTTTGTGTCACCCTGTAAATCTAATGGTAACCATGCTATATTCCATGCAAAGCATTCTTTTGTGCATATAAATAAAATATTTCAATTTCCTAAAACTTTGTGGGAAGTAAAGTTATTAAAATTTGATTTATAGAAATATCTCACAAAGAACGCAATGCTTTGGAGTACTTTTGAGTGTCTCTGTACATAAACCAGTGGTGGTATGTAATCTATTTTATATAGGAAACATCAAATAGTGAACTTGAATAGCATATTTCAATTACATGAAGATATTGTACAGTAAAGGTATTAAATTATGGTTTATAGAAATACCTCTCATAGAACAGAATTCTTTGAAATACTTTCGGGTGTCCCTGTACACAAACCAGTAGAGGTATAAACTCCATTTTTAACAGGAAAGATCCGATAGTGAACCTGAATAACATATATCAGTTTTAAAAAAATTGCATAAATATTTACGGGAGTTAGAGCGTGGGCAGACAGACAGACGGACAGATACACAAATTGATATCATATTCACACTTAAAAAATGTTAGGAAGTGTTAAAAACGCTTAATGTAAACGTAGAATTCTAGTAAATTTTTGATAATAGCTCTTAATATAACAGAATATTTTTGTGTCACCCTGTAAACCTAATGCTAATCATGCTATATTCTATGTAAATCATTCTTTTGTGCATATAAATAACATATTTCAATTTCCTAAAACTTCGTGGAAAGTAAAGTTGTTAAAATTTGATTTATAGAAATATCTCTCATAGAACGCAATTCTTTAGAATACTTTTGAGTGTCCTTGTACATAAAACAGAGTTGGTATTTAATGTATTTTATACAGGAAAAATCCAATAGTGAACTTGAATAACATATTTCAATTTCATTAAGATATGTGTAAAGTAAAGGTATGAAAATACGATTTATAGAAATACCTCTCATAGAACACAATGCTTTGAACTACTTTCGGGTGTCACTGTATACAAACCAGTAAAGGTATAAACTCCATTTTCAAAAGGAAACATCCGATAGTGAACTAGAATAACATATATCAGTTTCAAGAAATTCCACAAATATTTACGGGAATTAGAGCGCGGAGAGACAGACAGACAGACAGACAAACAAACCGAAGTCATTAACACTTTTCAACCTTGTTGGGAAGTGTTAAAAATGTTAGAAAGTGTTAAAAACGCTTAATGTAAACGAAAGTACACTTTTAGCAAATATTTATTAATAGCTCATCATATAACTGAATATTTTTGTGTCACCCTGTAAATCTAATGCTAATCATGCTATATTCTATGCAAAGCATTTTCTTTTGTGCTTATAAATAACACATTTCAATTTTATAAATCTTCGTGCAAAGTAAAGTTATTAAAATTTAGTTTATAGAAATATCTCTCATAAAACGCAATGCTTTGGAATACTTTTATGTGTCCCTGTACACAAATCAGTGGTGGTATTTGCTCCATTTTATACAGGAAACATCCGATAGTGAACTTGAATAATATATTTCAATTTCATTAAGATTTGTGTACAGTAAGGGTATGGAAATATGGTTTATAGAAATGCCTTTCATAGAACACAATGCTTTGAAATATTTTCGGGGGTCCCTGTACACAAACGAGTAGAGGTATAAACACCATTTTCAATAGGGAACATTCGATAGTGAACTTGTATAACATATTTCAATTTCATTAAGATTCTCGTACAGCAAGGGTATGAAAATATGGTTTATAGAAATGCCTCTCATAGAACACAATGCTTTGAAATATTTTCGGGGTCCCTGTACACAAACCAGTAGAGGTATAAACTCCATTTTCAATAGGGAACATCCGATAGTAAACTTAAATAACATATCAGTTTGAAGAAATTCCATAAATATTTACGGGAGTTAGAGCGCGGACAGACAGACAGACAAACCCCAGTCATTAACACTTTTCAACCTTGTTGGAAAGTGTTAAAAAGACAAGCACTCTTTGGACACTACAACTTCTATAAGAGAAAAGAAAATTAAATTATATAGCTAATTTACCTATTACCAACATTAATCAACGTTATAAATAGTATTTTATGAATATAGTCTATTTAATAAAAAATAAATAAGTAAAAAGTTAGAATCGAATTCAAAATTTCTCTTCTACAAACATTAGTAGATCTGCCTGCAATAGGTATTTCTCTTTCTATCAACACAAGTATAAATATACATAATTAAAAATTTATTTATTTTTTCTATTCACGAGTCGCAACTATATCTGTATTCCGTAATATAGAAAATATATTTATTCTACTCTATTATAGCTGGTAACAAAACACATTGAAATTAATAGCCTTAATAAGCCAGTAAAATTTTATATAATATATTATTTCCTTACATAAGTGTTGCCAGATCTGGCATATTTTTTATTCAATAATCACCAATAATTTTAAAATGTGATATTTGATATACATATGCTCATTTTATTTGTCACAAGTCATAACAGATCACATAAAATTTTAAAAATTAATGTATAGAATTTACTTACTTTTTGATTTTATCTTGATGAAATTGATCAGCCATACCAATCACCTCTTAATAATATTAATGAATTACTACTACAAGAACTTATATAAGTTTTAGAATACACAATTCTCAGTTCGTCAAAATTACGAACTTCCAGAGTTACTCTGATAAACTTTATTAGCCGATTCTTCACATATGCAGATCTTATAAACGAACCATATGTTTAAATCAACATGAACGCATTTTGTATTAGCTTGAAAATAACTTGAAGTACGATATTTCCATTTTTCGCAATATAAATTACCAAATAAGAAAAAATGCGTCTTACATAACAATTTAAATTAAACTTTATACAGAACTCTGCCGTATTTCTTTTTAAAATAAACAATTTAAATATTTACTAAAGTATGTATACACAACACACATGGCGAATTCCGTTTCATTACGATGACGATATACAATCGATGAAAGTATCAACAAGGATTCATGCGAAAAAGAATAAGGGGTACATACAAATAAAACACTTCCAGTTGCAAATCGGGTTTGCAGGCGTTCCAAATGTATGACTGCAGTCGGCAGCAAAAGTATCAAAGCACTGGCAAAAATTCCTATATGAAAAAAGCACACTTAACATTGTTTTGTTAAATAAATCCTTGTCGAATCATGTTCTTAGAAGAACAGGATTCGACAAGGATTTATTTAACAAATCTGCATTAAGTGCACTTTTTTTACATAGGAATTTTCGCTAGTGCTCTGTTACTTTTGCTGCCGACTGTATTTGCAAAAAACTTGCAAAATTTACGTCATCGTAATTGCAAGCGTTCCGTTTGTATGTAACCCTTGAACATAGGGTGTTACTACGAACATATCGAAACCTTTCAATTATCGAAAGTGACATCATTCTGACGTAACATTTAAAAATAAATTTAAGGTATCAATCATTTGCTACTTTAAAAAAACGTTGAGATAGTAAACATATCAAACAATTTCGATGTGGAATTAGCCAGTAGAACTGCTTTTACGATATCTTTGACTTTGTAATTTCTGAAAACATAGTTCTATTTTGTGAAACTGAAGTACAGTATCTAGAATAAACAGTGTGGAAAGCGACAAATAAAATTGCACTAAAAAAATTAAGCCCGTCACCAGATGTCATTGTAATCGAAGCTAGTGTCACGTTATCAAAACCGAGACTCCCTATTGGTTAATTATGTAATTAGATCACGTGATTGAGCTGACAAAACTGGGAAAAGTCAATCAGGTCTTCGATTTGAGCAAAAGCTTCTATCACAGCGACATCTGGGGAAGCTTAATTTTTGTAGCATTATATTAACATAACGGTTATAGGCGATTTCCACACTGTTTATTCTAGACGCTGTAACTGAAGCACGATATACAATCGGCACCAAAAGTCCTTCAAAAAGGTATTAAATGTAAAGACTTTTTAAGCCCCTGTACGCACCATGTACTAGAGATGAGACGGGATCAGCCCGAGCCCGTAAGCCCGAGCCCGAGCCCGGGCCCGAGCCCGATCGGGCTCAAATCTTACGCAAGTCTTCGGGCTCCGGGCGGGCTCGGATTCAAGCTAAAAGTTCCGTTTATTTTATTCTTAACCAACTGGAAAATGTAAAAAAAAAAAAAAAAAGAAGAAGAAATTTTGTTTATTTTGACTTTTGAGAGCACCTTTAGTAGTGTCATAATAGTCATGATAGGTTATAAATCACAAAATAATCTTGCAAACCTTAGTAGCTTTGACTTTCCTTTTTCTAAATAGAACTCTCTTTTCAACGGGATGCATATTATGTCATAGTGTTATACAGTAATCCTTCCTCCTTCGTTATATCGGGCCTCATTATATCACTCATTCGGATAATTTTTTTTCCCCCGATAGGCGCGTTATAAACAATGGGCTGCACTATAAATATCTATTATATAAATATATACATGTATACAGAGACACAGACATTATAAATTGTTATAATAACATTTATAGTTATTTAAATTGAGGATTGATAATAAGAAAATTAATTTGAAAATGAAAACGGTATTTAATTTTACTATTGTGTATGCGTTGCATAGCGTACCACTTTCAATATCGGGCTCGGGCGGGCTCGGGCTCTGATCACACAAAAATTTCGGGCTCGGGCGGGCTCAGTTCAAAAATGTTTCGGGCCTGGGCGGGCTCGGATTGCCAGAATAGAGCCCGAACTCACCTCTACCATGTACAGTCGGTAACAAAAGTCTCCGAACACTAGCAATAATCCCTGTCTAAAAAAAGTACGCTTAATACTGTTTTGTTAAATAAATCCTTGTCTATTCATGTTCTTCGTGAGTCTAAGAACATGGTTCGACAAGGATTTATTTAACAAAACAATTTTAAGTGTACTTTTTTGATGTCGGAATTATTGGCTACTTCTCGGATACTTTTGCTGCTGACTGTAGCAGTCACAAAATTCACTGTGTGTCATATTTTTTGTGGGGAGGGAAGACAGAAGAATGT
>OZ005655.1:254991640-255065865 GCA_963930645.1 Salticus scenicus
ATTGAGATATCTCAATTTATGCTGAAATTCGGTATTCTCTAAGAATGTTGTTGTCGCAATTGGTTTTCAGATGTTTAAAAATTTCGAAAATTATTCTAGATATCTACAGTCGGTAACAAAAGTCTCCGAACCCTAGCAAAAATTCTTATGTAAAAAAGTACATTAAATACAGTTTTATTAAATAAATTCTTGTCGAATCCTGTTTTTAGACTGACTAAGAACAGGATTCGATAGGGATTTATTTAACAAAACTGTATTAAGTGTACTTTTTTTAATAGGAATTTTTGCTATTGATCGGAGATTTTTGTTACCGACTGTAAGAATAAAACATTTTTAAAGTGATTTAAAAAGTAATCAGGCATTTAAGGGTTAATCCGTGTTTCAATTTCTAGAGCTCGATTTCAGGAATTCACTCGAGTACAGTTGAGGTTGAGTGGATTTAATACACTATAGCTACAGTCGGTAACAAGAGTCTCCGAACACTAGCGAAATTTCCTATGTAAAAAAAGTACACTTAATACAGTTTTATTAAATAAGTTCTTGTCGAATCCTGTTCTTAGACTGACTAAGAACATGATTCGACAAGGATTTATTTAACAAAACTGTATTAAGTGTACCTTTATATATAGGAATTTTTGCTAGTGTTCGGAGACTTTTGTTACCAACTGTACACAATGTCATTAGGCGACGGTCTGGGATTAACCCTACAATTTTGATCCTCCGTGAAGGAAATGTCTTATAGGCTTCAGTAATATTAGAGGCTTTATTATTACGTAACACGAGGACATTGCAGCCTCGACGGATATTACGTGTATGTTATGTTGCCGTCAACAGCAAAAGTTTCCGAGCATTAGCGATAATCTATGTCTATAAAAAGTACACTAAAAACTGCTTTGTTAAATAAATCCTTGCCCAGTCATGTTCTTAGTCAGTCTAAGAACATTATTCGATAAGGATTTATTTAATAAAACAGCATGAAGTGTGCTTTTTTGACATCGGAATTACTGGCTAGTGCTCGGATACTTTTGCTGCCGACTTTATGTGTGTAGCACCAGCCACTACACATGACTTTAGAAAATACAGGTAGAAAAAATGCTCTATAAAAAATCAAATAAAAATAGATGTTACACATCAAGTTTAGAAAACTTCTGTGTTTGCTTTAACTCATCTAAAGGTAGTTTGTTGAAGTTTAATTAGGTTGATACTAAGATTAAATGCGTTTTACGTAGTATTAGAGCTACACTATGGATAATTTAACTTTAATTAGAAGCTACTGGAGAAAATATACTTTTATTATTATTGTTATTATTATTGTGGAGACACTTTTAATTTTGCTATATTCATGCAATTAACGGTAATCAAAAAACTATAATTTTTACAGATTTCTGTATTTATTTCATTTTTTTTATTCGTAATTGATTATTAGATTAAGTTCAATATCTATTAGACCATCGAAAGTCAAAACAGCAAAAGTATCCGAGCACTGGCCAATAATTCCGGTATCAAAAAAGTACACTTAAAAAGGTTTTGTTAAACAAATCCTTGTCGAATCCTGTTCTTAGTCAATGTAAGAACATGATTCGATAAGGATTTATTTAACAAAAACGTATGAAGTGTACTTTTTTAACATACGAACTTTCGCTAGTGTTCGGATACTTTTGTTACCGACTGTACAATAGTTGTTCCGATACCGCCAAGATATTAAGAAGCCATCCTCAACGGTAGAGACGGTAGGTTTTGAAAAATATAAAAAATTTTAAAGCCATGACATAATATTTTACGATAGTTTAAGAAATTAAATGGTAAAATTGAACATTGGCAGGTATCCTGGCATATTTAAAGTGGAAAACAACAAATGATTAAAATGCAAAATCGCAGATTGAAAGAAACAGTTCTATCGTACTAATAAAACAAGAAGTTGGTTGAATAATGTTTCAAATAATAAAGGAGATACAATTTCATTTCTCTTTTAATATAAATGAGTTAATTCACCATGTCAAGTAAGACTTTTTTTTTCCTAATCGATTTGAGTTTAAAATGCAGTTTTTTGAGCTAATTAACAGCTTTTTATTTAAACGAACTTGAATTATCGATACTTATCGATACTTGAGTTATTTCTGCTCATTCAACCACTTGCAAGTGGCAAGATCACTCTCGTTGCAACGTATTTCTTCAGCAGCGTGCAAGTGCAACGGACAATGCTATTGTAAAGTGATGCAGTTTATTAAAATCATTTGTAGGGTAAGGTGGGGTAAGTGGGACCCCTTTTCGGCATAATTCGACTTTAGCTCAACATAGCACTGGATGTAATAGGCCTAACAACTTAATTTTTTTTTTTGTGGTTCATTCTCTCATATGTTGTTACTGTACCCATGGCATCCTCTAACCAAATTGCCAAATGATGAATTAAAAAAGAAAATTATTTTGGGTAGTCATCGGGATGGCCCACTTGCCCCGCAAGGTGGGGTAAGTGGGACCCCCCCCCCCCTGAATATATATTTTTACACTTAATTGGTAGAGATTTGGTGGGGCAAGTGGGACAATTTACATGGTTTTCTGAATCTTTGAAAACAAAATCACTGAAGTATCTCCATTAGTTCACCCATAGCAACTTTTTCTGGCACACAAGCCTGCTAAAAGAAAAAAATGTCAAATTTTCAACTTTTTACTTTTGCATGTAGTGTAGCCTAAAAGTTAGGCCTACAAAGTTTAAACTAGCCTATGGCAGTATTACATGCTAGTGAACATTATATCATGATAAATCGTTGGTAAACATGTATTTTGAAAGTCTCTTTGAAAGTGTTGGTTCATTTAGTTTCAGCACAACATCTTGTAGGAATGCATCATGAATATCATTAGCTTCAGGGGGAAAAAGTTATTACGCATAGTTGTGTCTTTGTGCATGTATTACATGACAACTGTATCTTCATCGTTTGGACTGTCATTTAATACCAAGCCAACATACGATTTCTTTTTTTTTTTTTTTGTCATCAATCTGGACAAAGGCATAATCCCCATTTTTAAGTTCTGTGGTAGTGGGTGATAACTGATAGATCATCTTCGGAATCTGAATTATTACTGGTGGAGTCATCCAGAGGTAAACCCTATAAATCAGTGCATATGACTATTTTTTTTAACTATATTAAAGAGTTGGAGTGGGTGGCCCACTTACCCCAAACAAGGGGCAAGTGCCCCCCCCCCCCAATTTTTTTTTCAACCTTATTAACATCATGAGTACACGATACTACAAAAAAGATTCTGTGTTTTATACACTCTCAAATATATAAAGTTTTGGTTTGTACTAAAAACAATAATTAGTACGATGGCGCGAATTACGATAGGACTGCAAATTTAAAAATCGTCACAAAAAGGCTTGTAACTTATCGCACACATAAATGAAATCGATGCCATAATGTTTTCTACACCTATTGGGGTAGGTACATAAAAATATTGTAACAGATATTTTTTTGAGTCAATAACTAGGGAAATGCCTGGTGGGGTGGCCCACTTACCCCAATGGCCCACTTACCCCATCTTACCCTATTAAAAAGTTAATGAAATAAATTAATTACTCAAGTACAATAAATAACTCAAGTTTGAGTGCATTATGTTAACTAATTCGATTTACTAAATTTAACTCAAGATGAGAGGGCGCGTTTCTTCTAAGTAAATGAGTCAAAATTCACGCGAGCTGAATTATTTTCATTCTTTACTTTTAAGAGCGTTCTTATTTTATTTTATTTTATTTTAACTTGATTGAAAGTATGAAACATTTGAATTTTTTATTTATTTATTTATTTATACATATTAAAATTTTACAGCAAGACTTTCCTTTTCCTTTATTTATTTATTTTTTTTTTAAGTACACTGTAGAAAAAAAAAATGCTGTATTATAGAAAATATCTAGCTAGAAGAGATACCTGTGTGCTATTAAATAAAACACTTTAAATAGAAATTTTACATAACAGAGCAATATAAAAAAACATTTGAACGCAGCATCAAATTTGCCAGAAAATATCTGTATGCTATAGAAAAAACACGTTTACAGAAATTTCCTGAAAGTGGGGAATACAGAAAATATTCGCACGCAAAAAAAAATTCCATAGTATGGAAAAAAATAAATAAATAAATAAAATAAATAAATAAATAATCCTCGCCTAAACAAAATTTACCGATTCGAGCAGCCAGGAATGAGCTAGAGTCAACAGAATAATACGACGATGCTAATTCTCAACCACGGAATCACGTTTTTAGCTATTAATTAGCCCTTCCCGATTATTTTTTGAACAATGTACACACCAAATAAAATCTGTATCAAAGGTTACATATTTTAACTGTTTACAGTTTTTTATATATATATAATTTTAGCGTAAACTTATGGATCTTCATAAAAGAAAAACTTTTTCTAGGAAAGTTACAAAAATTTTCTAATTTTCAACAGATTTATTAACAGTGTACTTAGCAAATCGCTAAAAAAAAAGATTTATACCTTTTACCAACATTGAGATTTTTTACATGAATAGCACATAAACATTACAATATATTGCATTACATTATTATTATTATTATTTTATATTTTACTTGCTAGTTACACATTACACTGCATTAGCATGGGATACAATGTATTACATTATTACATTAACAATATTTAGAGTCGTAGCATGTTTCATAATCCATGCCAAGACCATAATTTATTTTCTCTCTGGTCAATATTTGGATTCACTTTTTAATCAAATAGTTTGTACTTTATATTGCTTCAGAATGATGCATTGCCTAAAGCTACCAGACGACAAGTGTACAAAAGAATTATTTTTCATTCAAAAATTATTGACCTCCTTTTCCGGGGCGAAAGAAAATCGTCTGCGATATCAATGGCAGAAAATCCTTGATTCTCTTTTTCGTAAAGAAGCGTAGTGTCATCGGCTTCATGTCTCTTTGGAAGAAACTCAGCGGGTATGCCCCGTTCTGACGCCTGTTCTTGACGTGAATGGCACTTTTTCGTATTCATTTCTCCAATCAATGACTCTTCTAGAATTAAGAACGTATCCTTAGATTTATCGAAAAAAACTAAGAAAGTTTTTGACATTGAGAATAAAACTCATTCAGAAAATATTAGGTTAGCTAAAACAATATTTCAGATAATACAAATAGAGTTCAATCTTTTGAAGAAAAAGCTTGAAGTATAAAATGTTTAAAAAGTCTTTCAAAGCTTCTTACATTTATGTACTAAAAGTTTTTTGGGTTATAAAAAGTTAGTAAACTACAGTCGGTAACAAAAGTGTCTGAACACTAGCAAAAATTCCTATGTAAAAAAAGTACACTTCATACGGTTTTGTTAAATAAATCCTTGTCGAATCCTGTTCTGAGTCAGTGTAAGAACATGATTCGATAAGTATATATTTAACAAAACCGTACAAAATGTACTTTTTTTACATAGGAATTTTAGCTAGTGCTCGGACACTTTTGTTACCGACTCTACAAAAAGAGACTTTATTTGAACTTCGATTTATTTATGATTATTCTTTAAAAAAAAAAAAAAAAAAAAAGGCTGGAATTTTTATTAGAAAAAAGTTTTATTCATGCAAACCGACAATTGATATGTAAGAAAAGAAATTTTCTCATTTGTCACTTATAGTGCATAATTTTGTCGTTTGTTACAACCACAAATCATAATATAATTGTGAATTGTCATAGTGCAATTTCACTGCAAACAATTACGAGAACTAAATATTTTTTTCGCTTAATAATGGACTAGGTAAGAAGTGAAAATTGACACCGGAAGTTAGTAATTTCTCTTCTTGTTGGTTGTTTTCCACTCTTCCTGCGCTGTTAAAAATAACAGTTCATCGTTTAACCAAAAAATGTAGTCAAGTCAATTAGTCACATATAACAAGAATCAAAATTTTGGTGCCAACTTTCAAAATTTAGTGATGCTTGGACTTGGACTTGAAAACTTCTGAACAGCTCCTTCCGATTTTATGCTTTAACCTATAACTAAAACTAAACATTTAGCGTATTTTATGCAACAATTTTTCCATGTTCCTTCCTTGTTTTAATAGATTTTTAAACTTTTGTTACTTCTCTGTTCGGTAGATGACAGCACTACTCTAAAATTTAAAAACTGATATGTGAGGGGAAGCCATATGCAGAAGTTATTTTAAATTTCTTAGTAGGCGCAAGTGTACTTTACTGCTTTGATAATGTACTTGTGTTTAGATTTTTCATCTGATAAAGGGTAGCGCTATTATTTTGACCTGAAGCAATTGTTGAGAGTTTTTTACTAACAAAGTCATTAATTATTTGAAATTACCTGATTATTTTGAAAATAATCAGACTAACGCATAAATATTTCAAACCAAAAATTTTTTGTAAAAATAAAAATTATATCATGATTTTCTATTTGCATGATTTATGCTATGTGTATAATAGCCACTTTTGAAATTATTTTAGCAATTTTCAAAAATGAAAAAAAAAAAAAAAGTAGTAAACGTTAAAGTGTTAGGACAACATAATGCTTTTTTACGCCCTGATATTCAACATTTTTATTTTCCTAAATGTTAAGTTAGTTGTGCACAATTTGTTAAAATGATAGATTTATTTCCTTATAGCCACTATATTCACGTATAGTGGCAAACCACCCACCTTCCATAATGTTCATAATTTTAATTTGCCAATTTATCAACAAGAACATACATTGCAAGCCTAATGATTGTGAAGGTAGACCACAGTGCATATTTCTTAGATGCATAGGGACGGAACGTCATCACGTAGCGCTCTGGCGAATAATCAGTAGGGTGTATCCAAAAAAACTTTTCTTTTATATAAAATTTCCAATAGTGCGGAAAAGTTGCCTTATACTATTATTAGTATGTGTGCAAAATTTTGTTGATCTGAATTAATATCTTCAGTTGCCTCTGGCGTCGTTTATATAAAAATTCGTTAATTTTATCGTTTTTTCATTTTTTTTTTTTTTTTTTTTTTTTTTTAATAAGAAATTAGAATCCTTAGTCCCAATAGGGCCGAAAAATTGCCGTATGGGTATCCTTAGAGCGTGTGCAATATATATATATATTTTTTTTTTTATGTAGGTCAAAGGCTTCAGTTGCCTCTACGGGTCACTATCTGGACAAAGTTGATCATTTTAATGATTTTCCTTCAACATTTCTAACGACTGTAATTCTTTTATTTATGTTTATTTCTATACACTTTTTTTTGAGTGAACAAATTATGCACTTGTGCAAGTGTGCAATGTGTACATTGTTAAAAAACACGTAAATTTACGGGCCTTCGCCCGTTTAATTTTTACGGTCACGACCGTTTTTTTACATACAAGACGGGCATACCGGTATTTTCTGTTATGACTTGATATTTTCCGCTATACCACAAGGCTCTTTGCCATTAAACGTGTAATTAAACTATTAGCGTGCCATTAAACTATACCATTAAACGTGTCCAGTCCTTTAACGTGCACTAAATATCATTGCGCTGAAAAAAAAAAAAAAAAAAAAAAATCGAGCATTGATACCATTTTTGTTGATTCTTATAAAAAAAGACCTCCTAAATCTGAATATGACTCCCATTTTGCCCAATCACCCACCGTTTTCTCGAGACGCCACCTTCTCCCCCAATTTTTATCACTATTTAGTAATTTGGCCATGAACCTGATTTGGAAAATGGATATGAATTATTTTAACTCTTAAAAACAAACAAATAATGTATAATAATAATAATTGATTAATAAAATAGAATAAATGTTATATATAATTTCAGTGGCAAATCCCCTCTAAATTTCCTCCTTGCTGCAACTGTTCATGTTTAAAATTTTTCCATATTTGTAACCCCTATGAAGATATTTAACAATTAAAATAATCCTTCCCCACTCCCTACAAATCAAATTTATAACCATAAAAGTGCCAAAAAGTGATAAAAATAAGTCCTAAAAAACGGTAGGTGATAAGGTAAAATGGGCATCATATTCGGATTCAGAAGGTCATTTTACATAAGAATTTGCAAAAATGATGTTGAGGTCAATTTTGATGCACAGCAGTGATATACTCTTGAAAACTACTAAATTTATTTCAAAATGCAAATTAAAAAAATAATAATAATAAAGTTAAGCGTAATTATTCGATATTGGTTAAAACAATGTGTCTTAAGTTTCTAACTTTATTCAAATTATTTATATCTTTATTTGTATGGGAAACATTAGTGATATTAGTGAATGATTTCTTAAGCAACCAATTGAATCTAATATTTTGATTAACACAATACATTTTCTTATATTCTTTCTATGTTTTTAAGAAATACTAGAAGAAATGGCTTGTACTTCAAACATGCAAAGATTATTCTTAGAACCACATGTTCTAATTTAGTCACGAATTTAATTAAGCAACCAAACACAAACTGAAGAAAAACGAAAATATTTTGGGTTGCCTTGTATCCTAAAACACTATAAAGGACTTGTAACTTTAACACGTGATTTCACTTACTATTTGCAATATTTGTGAGCTTTTTTATATGACTACCATGAATATTTAGACGCACACATATATACAGGGTAATTATAATTAAAGTTACGCTTTCAAAACGCTATAATTTTAAAACTACCCATCAGAGCGATTTGATATTTTACTAGAGCACTCGTGAGGCAATGAAATTTTGTTTGAGGGAGGAAAAAAGTAGTTCCAACATGTTCCTATAGATGGCGCTGTCGGGGTAATGTCAGAAATTAAACACAGGAATGTTGTTAGCAACACAATGGAATAGCAGGTAGAGATCTGCACGGGCCGAACTTTTCAATCTGTTCTCGGGCCGGGCCTAGATGAAATATTTTCCGGTCCGTGTCGGCCCGAATCTTTTTCTGGTTTCATCGTTAATCAACGAAAAAGGAAAATTATAAAATATTTCTTCAGTCATTTATTTCGCATAATTTTACAAGCTGGCATATCACATAAAATTTTATTTTGTTAAAAATGTCTGTAACTACAATTTTATTGCTTATCTGTCTGTCTGTTCGCGATCTGATTTTTTGCAAATATTTTTAGCATGTCTCGAAATTAATATATTTTATTTCAAGTAATATTAAATGGTTTCCTATTCAAAATATTATGCATGTCACTACTAGTTTCTGCACATGTTCAAACAAAAGAAATTAGATACGTTACTGTGTATAAGGCTTTGTGCCCTATGGTCTGTAGAGTTTAGGAGGTATGAAAGCTATAAAAATCTCGCCGCTGTAACTTTTTCTCTAAATTCCTTTTCCTTTTCTCCAGTGCACTGAATGAAAGTAGCATCATTTTCAGCATGGACAAAAGCCTCTTTTCTATAAAATATGGTTGGATTACCATTAAAATTTTGTTTACCGGATCACATGAAAGATTCGTATACATTACGGTATATAAAAGGAAATGGTTGAAAGTGCATTTTTAGTAGTAATAACCATTTTAAATACCGTCTTATATTGTTTGATGACTGCTAATATTTTCGATTTGACATTCTGTTTGTCTTTGTGCCTTTTGTACGTCTGTAACTTTTGTTTATATATAATTATCTTGTAAAAGTTCAGCAGTTTTGTTAAAGAAGAATCTAATTGCTTCACTATATAAAACCTCTGCAAAACACATACTAAAAATCTTTTTCATAAAAAGACATGCTTTTTTTTTTTTTTTTTTTTTTTTTTTTCATTTTTCATATTTTTGAATCGGGTCCGGCCTGATTTTATCGTTTTTTGTCCGGGCCGGGCCGTACACTAGCAAAAAATAAACGGGCCGGGTAAGCAAAGCTTTCGTACGGGCCATGCCGGGCCCGGGCCTCAAAATTCCGGCCCGTACAGACCTTTAATAGCAGGAAACAATAGACTTCAAGGGCTTACTAGATTTTTTTTTTTTTTTTTTAAAGACAAGAATACATGTTTACAGCGGAGCAGTCATAGTGAAAAGAGAAAAAGAGGAGCTTCATGAAACAAATACTTTACGGATAATTAACGGCACATTTTAAAACTTTTTTTTTTTTTTTTTTACGTTATCCAAACATAATTTCATTGTCTCACGACTGCTCTGATAAAATATAAAATCGCTCTGACGGGTAGTTTTAAAATTATAGCGTTTTGAAATCGTAACTTTAATTATAATCATTCTGTATATTATGTATATTCTAAAATTGTTAATTTTTAGGAAGTTATATATATATATAACAAGAACGGATTTCGAGAAAGCTTTAATAACTTTAGAGAAATTGAAAATCTTTAGAGAGACATTTTTCTGATACATAAAATGCATACTCTTAATTTTCGCTAAAATATGATTACTTTTAGTAAATAGTTTTTTACTGTGCATGGGCGAAAGATGGTACAGTTTTTATTACATACAGTCGGCTGCAGAATTATTCGAGCACTAGCAATAATACCTGTCTAAAAAAAGTACACTTAATACTGCTTTGTTAAATAAATCCTTGTCGAATCCTGTTGTTAGTCAGTCTAAGAACATGATTCGACAAGGATTTATTTAACAAAACAGTCTTAAGTGTACTTTTTTAACATAGGAATTATTGGCTAGTGCTCGAAGAATTATGCTGCCGACTGTAGGTGTAAAGCTACAGTCGGTAACAAAAGTCTCCGAACACTAGCAAAAATTCCTATATAAAAAAAGTACACTTAATACAGTTTTGTTAAATAAATCCTTGTCGAATCATGTTTTTAGACTGACTAACAACAGGATTCGACAAGGATTTATTTAACAAAACTGTATTAAGTGTACTTTTTTTATATAGGAATTTTTGCTAGTGTTCGGAGACTTTTGTTACCGACTGTAGATAATCAAGATAACTTAATGTTAAAAGTTCATTTGAATACAGTAAAAATTAAGTAAATTATCAAAAGAATGAGCTAGATATTAAATATTTTCACAGTTACAATATGTCATGAGATGTTTCCCACTTGTTAAATATTATAAAATTCTTAATTTTTATTTGATTCAAATTAATTTTTATCATAAGTTTAGGGTTTAACTTAACCTATATAATAATAATAAAAAATGCTTTTTTTGGGAAAAAAGTGTTTTTTTATGACTGAAAAAAGTGGATTTTATAACACAGGGAAATCCAAAGTATTTTTATATTTCTAGGATCCCCTAATTCTACTAATGCATACGTGCTATGTCTCCGTCTTTTTTTTTTTTTTTTTTTTTTTTTGTTTTTCAATAGAGATTTCATACATAAAAATTTTGCAAATTTTTTCAGTTTATTTAATGGGACAGACTACTTTTAAAAATAAGAAAATGAAGAAAAATTTCGATCATCTGTCAGAATATTTAAAAAAGAATGAATGTGTGTACAAATATTTTTTTTCTTGTGTTTTTCTTGTTTCTTGCCGCCCAGACGGTGTAGTGGTTAGCGACCCTGACTTCTACACAGTTGGACCCGGGTTCGAATCCCGGGGAAGGCATGGATGTATGTATTGTCCTTGTTCTGTTCTTGTATCTGTTCTCAAATAAAGACTTATAAACCCTTGTGGTGTGATTATTCGAGATATAAGCGGCCCTAGAGGCAAGCAATAAATCTCATGTACTCATCAAACCAAACCAAACCAAACTTGTATCTTAGTAGGACATTACTCTATTGCTTAAAAATGGTATTTTGGCTTAGTTTAAAATAGGAAACTATTTGTATTGCATTTTTTTTTTTTTCTTTTTTTTCATTCAAGGGTACTTTACCACTGTGCGCAGGATATCTCAATTACAATTGCCTTTATCCTTATAATTTTTGCATTAAATGAAACAAAACATTCAAATTAAGAATCTGAACTAAAAGGTTTTAATTATTTTAATAATATGGAGTTTAATTAACAATTCAATTTGAAATATGAAATTATCATTAAAATTTTTAGATTTCCACAATTATTATTATTTTTTTTTTCTGTTGAACATAACTTTTTACCTTTAGTTCATTTTACTCATTATGTCTAAATGTATGGTTGAGAAAAATTTTAAGTTCGTATACCAAATGCGTTTTGAAATATCATGCACGCCGTGAGAAAGTACCCTTGAATTTCCTAAAAATAATAATAATAATAATAATATGCAATAAAATAATTTTAAAGTAAACTAAAATAATATTTTTAATCAATAGAGTAATGTAATACCAGTTCACACACACACAAAAAAAAAAACTTTGTTTGTACATGCTATATGTATATATATATGAAATTATAATATATGTTTTCAGTCATAATAATTGTAAATAAGTAACAAAAATAACTAAAGAAAAACTTACGAGAAAATTAATTAATATGAAACAATTCATAAGTAAAACTAACTGCAAAAACATAAAATAAATGATTTAAACTGTCAAAAATGCCCCATCCCAAGCAGCACCGAAACGTTCTCTGAACGTTCAAAAATTGTTCTGCAAACACGTTCTAAGAACGTTCCCTTTGAACGTGCTATAGACGTCTATTTGTCCATCTTGAAGACGTACAATAGTACGGTTCAGGGAACGTTCAATGAACGTGTAGCTATCACCATTGGTGTTATAGAAGCGTTCAGAGAACGTTCTATGTATACGGTCTCAGAACGTTCTAAAACGTTCTATACACATTTTCAGAACGTTCTAGAAAACGTACTATAAACGTTCTAAAATAGTGCAATTAAAAAAAAAAAAAAAAAAAAAAAAAATTGTGACGTCATTATAAAAAAGCACCCCACTACTTTTTTTTTTTTTTTTTTTTTTTTTAAATTCAAATAATGTTTCAGAAATTTTAACATATTTACTATTCCTTTAATTTCAACGTATATGCATGAAAAATTCCATATTCTACGACAGTAATTCCCAAAAAGTGTCATAACATCGCTATATCCCTTAAAATATATCTTATATTTTTGCATTTAAAAAAAATATATATATTTATTTCCCCTAATCTGAAGAAAATGAAGATATAGTATTCATTACAAAACTTTGAATAAACACCATAAAATGCAAGAACTCGCAACAATTGTTTCGTGTCAAAAGAAGACACAACTTTTCTTCAGGCGAACAATGTAGACATGAGAGCTGCAAACAAGCACGTTGAGTACATTGAATGTGTTGCCGCTTTGTTTGTAACAGTTGCATTTTCTTGAATTTTATGGTGTTTATTCAAAGTCTTGTAATCAAAACTATTACGTCATTATCTTCAGATTAGGAAAAAAGAATTTTTTTTTTTTAATGCAAAAATTTAAGGAATTTTTTAAGGGATGTAGAGATGTTATGACACTTTTTGGGAATTACTGTCATAGAATATGGAATTTTTCATGCATATACGTTGAAATTAAAGGAATAGTAAGTATGTTAAAATTTCTGAAACATTATTTGAATTAATAAAAAAAGTAGTTCATATCCCTGTTGTTGTTTGTATCATTATTCTTCATCTGCTATGCACAACTAAACTCTTGAATTATTTTGCTTGTTTTAATCCTTGTGACTCCAAATGCATCATTCTGTGAGTAATTTTGGTAAATTACTGTTTTAGTATTATACAATTTTACATAAATGCATTAAAATATAATATTATTATGTATATTAAAATTTCTCGAAATCTATTTAAATTTACAATTATAACAAAAATTTTTAATTTAATTTACAAAAAATATTTTTACTGTTTTCCTAATAAAAGTTTTATTTTTCCACCGTTTGTACATTATTTTAGTTTAGCCATAGAATCTAGTCTGTGTATTAATTTTTAGATTCATTGATAAGTTAAAATTTTAAAGATTTTTTTATTTATATACTGAAGTTTGTTGGAAAGTTTTTTCATTTAAAAATGAAAATATTTTTAAAACATTAACTTATGAATGTATACACAAATTAATACCTAGAAGTATTTAGACTCTATTTCCAAACTATAATAATACATAATCGATGGAAAAATAAAACAAAACTTTGTTAAGAGGAACATCTAAAATATTTTCAAAAAATTAAAACTAAAAATTTTATTATTATTGTAAATTTAAATAGATTTTGAGAAATTTTAATAAACTTAATGATATTATATTTCAAAGCATATAGAATGCAAAACTGTATTTAAATAATTTATTTAGAGTTTAAAAATTTTCCATACATATGCATTGATATACAACAATATAAATAAAGTTTTCTCCAAAACTACTTAAATTTAAAAATAACAAATTTCAATTTTTTTTTTTTTTTTTTTTTTGAAAATTTTTTAAAATCTCTTTCTAACTAATTTTTATTATTTTCACCTGATTTTATATTACTGCAATGTAGCAATAAATTCTAAATATATATGAGAAAAAAAAAATAAAGCGCAGATTATTTTAAAGCGCAGTGCTTTTCTTTGGGTGTGGATTTAATAATTTGTTAATGTTTTAAAAACACTTTTAAGCTTGAATGCTAAAACTTAAACTTCAGCTCTCAAACATAAAAATATTTATAAGAAATTAACTAATCATTCTACTAAAATATATCGTTAAACAATAGTAATATGAAACCAGCAAAAAACAAATTAAAATGGAACATTTTAAAAAATTTCAAAAATAATAATAATAAAAATATTTTGAATTTACTTTTAAAAATTTAAATAATTTCGGAGAAGTTTAAGCTCACATAATATTGTTATATTTCGATGCACATATTTATAAAATTTGTAATTCTTAAAATAGCTAAAATTGTAATATGTAAAATGAAATTAAACTTATCTTTTATCTGTAGATTTACTTCGTCTAGCAGCAAATCTTAACTGAATAAAATATGAAATTAAGCAGATGGTATCATTAAACGACTCATTACTACTACTGTCTTCGCGCTTCGCACATGTTTTGATTTTTGAAAATACATCCGGCTGGCAACCATACGAAAACTGAACGGTTGGCGAGATTCTGTAAAACATACGATTATTATTTTAATTCTATTATTAAAAAGAAATTATTTTACTTTTATTCTATGTATTATTATTTTTTTAAAGGTTTTTAAAGTAAAATTTTGAAATTCGATCGTAGCTAAAATAGTAAATCCTTGTTTCAGAATGCTTATGTTACTTCAAATAAATTGCATTGTTATTTTAGTTAAAAAAAAAAAAAAAAAAAAAAAAAACTAATCATCAAAACCAGGGCCTGTTTACCGAATAGGCCCGTGAAGCCCGGGCTTACTCAAGAATTTACAAGGGGGTCCCCCCAATACTCACTTTTTAAAATATTTTTTTAAATAATTTTTTGTCCAAGATTTTTTTTATTTTTTATTTTATATACGAAACTTTTATCTAAACTGCGAAACTCACTAGGCAGTCTTGTGTTTGTCTATAAAAAATTATTTTAAATGACATATTATTTTCTATTTATTTATTTATTTTGCATTCATATTAAATGCATTTTATGTTTTCTAAATCTAAAGTCCATAACTATAGTTTGAAATGAAAAAAGTTTTGATTTGAATAAAATTTAAGGACTTAATGTTTGATATTGTCTAAAATTATCTGCAGCATCCACTACCATTTTGTTATCAGGGTGCTTTATATTTCTTTTTAACTGAAAAAGTATCTACTATACTATTAGGTATTATGTAATTACATGAGATTTGTGTGTATTCGAATGCCATTTCCTTTCTGCACTGTGTCAAATTAATATAGAATTAGCATTATATGTTAAATAATTAGTGTTCTGACATCATTTGCATAAAAATTAGACTAGATATGAACTTATGCTTCTTTTTTTTTTTTTCTTTAAAAATTTTATGGTGAATAGTCACATTTTTTAAGCTTGCATAAAAATCTGTAGATATAACAAAGAATATAGATGATTTGTATAGAACTAGGGGATGCCCCTGAATGACACCTCTCTTACCTCGTTTTTCAGTCTTAAACGGGCCCTGATCAAAGCAAAATGAAATAAAAATTGCATAGAAAAATTACAATCACAATGAAAAAAAAAAGAAACACAATAAAATTTTATATTTATTACTTTTTGTTTTGTTTTTGCTCTTTAATTGAAGAAACTGCTTAAACGGTATGAAACATAAACTATTGTATTATGTAATTTGAAAACAATATATATATATTATTCAAATATTACAGCAATTATGCATGTTTTATTAATTTTAAAAATGTTGCAATTCGCATAAATTATAAAACACTTTTCAAGTAATTTTTACCTTTATATTAATCTCAAGTGAAATTTACCTCAGTAATGACACATCAATTCTGTATATCGTTTTAATTAAGAAGGAAGAAATCCCACAAAATCTAGTTTTAGATCATTTATTTTATTTTATTTTTCTAAAAATGAAAGCATAAAATAGATTTTTTTTAAATTTATTATTGTGTATCTTTGTATATCGTTTAAAATTTGCATACGTCCTATATTACTATACTTTAAAAAGAAAGAAAGAAAAGGTATAAAAAAGAAGACAAAAGTCGAAAAGAATTTGACACACTGAAAATTTACTTTGCGTGAGTTCGACTTATATAGGGCATGAAAATGATTTCGGATCCCTATAAACCTATTATTAATACTGATCATATTCTACAGGAAACACAGTATTTTACATCTAAATAAAGTATGTTAATTTTGCTGTGATGTGAAGATTATACAACTTTTCAAATATGTTTTAAAGAAAAAAACATCCCATAGACTCTATTTCCTGAGATCCTGTACGTAAACGAAAACTACTCTTTTTTTTTTTTTTTTTTTTTTTTTTTTAAATAAAGAATGCACCACAGTAAAGCTGAATAATATATCAGAGATGTTCTAAAATAATTAACTGAATTAGAGAACGGAAAGATAGATACACAATGGAACCAAAATCATAAACGCATTTTGATTTTGTTATAATGTTAAAAATGCATAAAAGAACTAAAAATGCTCTTTAAGAAGTTTTCACGTATATCTCCAAATGTATCTTAATATTTTTCTCTCGCAACTGAATCTTATGTTGATCATGCCACATTTTATACAAAACATGTTTTTCTGATGTTTTATGCAGCATAAAAATAAAACAAATATTTCTTTGGATAAGTATCTGTCATAGTCCATGATATGCCAGAGTCCTTTTCAGACATCCCGTACATTAAACAATAGCTTTATTTATATCATTTACAATTAAGAGAAAACTATAATGAACTTGGAAAAAAAAAATATATATATATATATGTTTCAGAGTATCATAAAAACATTTTATAAATTAACCTCTCCCCCCCCCCCCGTAAAGAAAGAAAAAGGGGGGGAACGAAGAATAGACAAACCGATATCATATAATATTTTAAAATTTGCCGGAAAATGTTCTTAAAAAAAGTCTTATGTATTGATAAATAAACACACACACACATACATGAGAGATCCTACTGCGGAGATTTTAATATATTTATTTTTGGATAGTAATTGTCCCTCTAGTTTATTCCAAAGTATACAAAAAATTTCTGTAAGAAAAAAGTGGGACATAAAACATCAATAAATATACATAATACATAATAATATTTAATTATTCATCCACATGTGTCTTTAATTTTTTAATTATTAAATTTAATAATTAGTATTTGATCGGTTTAAGATTTAATATATGAGTTTTAATTTTAAAACAAAAATTATCAGAAATTAAGCATTATTCAAATATGTTAGCTCTCCCAGGAAAGTTGAACAATATTTATGATTTCGATTTGTCTGTCTGTCTTTCTTGAGTATTTTTAGAATACCTTGAATGTGATTTTGTGTTAGCTATGACACTGTTATTTAGCTCACTATGTCATGTTCTTTATTGAAAATAGTATGAAAGCACAGTTTTTTTTTTTTTAATACAAGGATTTTCAAAAAGAATTCGGATACATTACAGTCTATGACGATTATTTATTTAAAGCGTATTATAATATTTTGAATCAGCACAAAAACAAACAGAATAAACATATATTATTTAAATTCACAAAAGCATTTTCTCTATAGATTATGCTACTGTTAGCAACGATTTGCATATTTGGCCACAAAGAGGTGTAATGGAAAATGCTAGAAATGCATTTTCAGTTGAGTTATGCATTTTTCAAAATTTCAAATAAAGTTAAGATTAATTAATAATCTTTTTTCGTCTGCCTGCGTTCACATTTCCATAAATAATTTAAATAATCTTTGAAATCAATATGTATCATTCAGGTTATATAGCTAAAGTATAAAATATTTCTTACAAAAAAATCTTGCACCTGATACAACTAATTTGTGTATATAAATAAAAAATAATTCGAATAAACATTGTGTGTATAAACATACACACAATGACACACACATGCACTCACATATAGAAAGAGAAAGTTTTCTGAAATAATTTTTGGCTCTCATGATGTGTGGAACTTCAAGATATCGCAAAATTTTTTAATTACGAAAAATTTACAGACAAAAGTCAGATTTATTAATATAGATTTATCATAAAACATATATTTTTTTTTTCATTTATCAGACCCTTTCCAAACCCAAATAAATAAATAAATAGATAATGAAATAAAAATTACTTTTAGTTCCCCATCATACTATAGGTATGGGGAACTTAGGTATCGTGAAAATTTTCGACCTCGGTTTTTTGACTTTTTTACACGTTGTCAGGTGTGAGGAATCCGAAAATGACAAAATTTGTATGGTGTCTGTCTGTAGGGTGTCTGTTAGTGGGTTAGTGTGTTAGTGTGTTAGTCTGTGTACACAGTACCTCAAGAACAAATTGTCGCAGAGAGGTCAAATCAGTTTTAAAGTATTACTTTCGACACTGGCAAGAACCCTATTCATTTTCAACATTCGAATTTAAAAACTTTGTAAGTTATTAGAAATTTACGATTTTCTTAACATGGGAGAATAGGACAAAAATTCACTTAAACGGGCATTAAATGGAAACTTTTTACTGTAAAAATGTCAGACCAGTTTTAAAATAGTTTTGATGCCGGAATGAACATCAGTAACTATAAATAAGCTACTTTGAAAATTTCGCAAGTCATTGGATATTTACGAATTTCTTAACATGGCAGAATAGGACAAAATTTGACATAAACGTCAATTTTGAGAGATATTTTCATCGTAAGGATGTCAGACTACTTTTGAAATATTATTTAGGGTACTGGCATGAATATTATTGACTATGAATTTTCCAATATAAAAATTTCGTAAGTTATTGGAAGTTTACGAATTTCTTAACATGGCAGGATAGAGCAAAATTTCACATAAACGTCAATCTTGAGGGATATTTTCATCGTAAAGATGTCAAACCACTTTCGAAATATTATTTAGGATACTGGCATGAATATCATAGACTATGCTTTTTCCAATTTAAAAAATTTGTAAGTTATTTGGAATTTACGATTTACTTAAAATGACAGAATGGGGTAAAATTGAGCATAAACTTCCATTTTGAGGATCATAAATACATTAGACAACTTCAAAATTACATTTATGATATTTTTTTGAACATGATTGAATACAAATATTCTAATAGGAAAATTTCGTAAATTATTCGTAATTTACGATTTTATCAACATAGCGAAATTGTACATTTTTCATATAAATATGAATTTTGAGGATTATTGCATTGGAAATAGTAGCATGAAAACTAAACAACGGAATTGACCCTGATAAAAGAAATTAATAGATTAGAATAAGATAAATATATCGAAGTGAACGAAGGATAGCCTATTAGGCGGGGATTTCATTCTGTCACTCTATCAAGCTTTGGCGAAATTCATTTCTTTTAACATGATTATAATATGTCTCGCACTAGAAATATATGAGAACATAAATAAGATGGGGAACTGAGCAGAGTCCACCTATGCCAACTAACTTGTTAATTATATATTATCAATATTAAAAAAAAAAAGACTGTTTTTTATTTAAATTTTAATAATAATCTGGTGGCACTCATCCGACTTTTTCTTACTCTTACCTAGCATTTGAATGCTATAAACACAAATTGCGGATTAAGGTGTAAGGTAACAAGTACTATATATAAATCTACGTTTCAAATATTTCAAACTACTTTTAGGAACAAATAAATTTTGATGAATAACTCTCTTAGTGAGGGGGGTTAAATATAGTACTTACTATAAATAATTCTTGGTTGATATTAAATTTAAAAGTTCATTTGAAATTATTCAATCAACTTCCATCTGACCACTTTTGAAGCTTATTAATCTTAGTTAAATATTTTAAGTAGCAACCTCATAATCAACATCAAAATACAAAATTTAATTTGTCTGCAAATATATGTTCTAAAGTTAGCTGATAACAGACATACACAAAGATTAACATTTTAAAATTTCATTTTAGTATTTAGGGACCCTCAAAACGTGTAATTATGCGCTAAACAAGCCTTAAAAATTTCACTTTAAAATTTTTTTATTTTGTTCTCTGCATAGGTATAAAGAAATTTTTATTCCTGGGTAGACCTGTAAAGGAAAGGAGAACGATTCTCATACCATATTTTCCACAAAACATGCTTTTATGCATATAAAAAATATATGTTCATTTCATTTTGTTTAGTACAGGCTATAGATGTTAAACTGTAAATAGCAAAAAATTTTACCCACATACTTAATGTATTTGAATTATTATGGATATCCCTGTACACGAACCATTTCCATGATCTCAACGAAAAGCTAAGTGCAGCATCCTTATATGACACTGATTTAGAATGTTAAGTTTTCATATTCTGGAATTATTTGTTTTTTAGCTATGCTGATAACAGGCACACACGCATAGACATACACAAAGACACACATACACACTCAGAGATCAAACTTAAAAACTTGATTTTTGGATTCAGGGGACCTCAAAACGCATAACTATTTAAAAAACGCAGTTTCCAAAATTTAACCCAAAAGTAATACTTTCTGTATCTTATCTAAGGATAAGAAAATGCATACAAGAAAAGAAATAATTAAGGATAGGAGAAAATATAGCCAAATTAGCGATAAAGTTGCCAAACCGTTTGGTTTGACTTCCCGCAACAGCTGCAAATTAAAGCGCGAAAATCTTTGTGACTGCAATTCTGCTGACCATGCACTATATTACTCATTCAATAACATCCGGGATTTTTTTTTTTGTTCACTATTTCCATTAGACTCAAATCTTAAACATTTTTAAAACTTGTACATTGAGGCCATCACAAAACATTCGTCCATATTTTCCCATTCAAACTCTTGCATTACAGAACATGTTATTTATTAAATTTATTATTTATCTAAATACTTTCCTCTGGCGAATGCATACGATTTTCATAAATCAGAATACAATCAGTTTTATGCTAGATCTAGAAAATATAATCTTAGAAAACATAATTTTCTAAAGATTTTCATTTTTGTTATTATTATGAAAAATGATAAAAAAGTAGATAAATTTGTTTTTAAATCATCAGAAATCGATGGTTCAACCATTCGTTTTAAAGGTAAACATATTGAAAAATCTTCCATACACCCCTTCTCCTCCCTCGAGAATGATGGATACTTATTCCTTGGAGAGAAATTGATGTCCGATGAATACCCCCCCCCCCCAAAAAATAAATAAATAAATAAATAAATAAATAAAAATAAAATAAAATAAAATAAAGAAAAAAAATCATTGAGTATTACTGGTTATACAACCAAGTTGTATCAACAATATATCAAATGTATGTCACACACAAGGTTTGATGAGTATATATATTATAGAAGCTGAGATATAGGCTTTCCGTAAATAGAAAATATAGGCTTTTTATAAATTGGAACGTGGCAGCGCCACCTGTCGTCCGATAAGCACCCAAAGTTAATCAGTAGAGTTTTATATACTAGCAATTTTACGTACAACTTTTACAACATTTATAAATCACAGAAGTTGAGATATTTCGTTCCCGTTATGGGATTAAATTGCAACACAGCCACGCCACATGTTAGCCGATGTGCATCAGTAACGTTTTACATAAAATCGATTTCACATATAACTTCAGTATATTACAAAATTTAGAAGTTTAAGTTTTGTTTTAAATCACATGAGCTGAAATATTGCCTTTCAGATAACGTAATTAAATTGCAGATTAGTAACGCCACCTGTTGGCCAATGTATACATTCAAAATGTATATACAGCTCCTTATACATACACCCCGTGTATCAAGTTTTATGAATTTGTACACTATAGAAGTTGAGATATAACCATCACATAACTGGTGGGATTCACTACGTAGCAGCGCCACCTATCAGGCGAAATATCCCATATGCAATTAAAAAAAACACCAATTGAGGGCAAGTTCCAATCATATAACAAATTTCGTTAAATTCTGTCCATTGATTTTTGAAATAAAATATCCACAATTTTATTTTCACCAATTTAAAATTTTGTAATTTTTTTCACTTCACCGCTACTACTTCTAGTTCAGCATTCTTCATTGACGTGCTAACAAAACGTTAAACTGAAAATATAAAAAAGGCCCTATCCGCTATCATGTTAAAAAATTATAAATTTCGAATAACTGACGAAGATTTTAAATTAGAATGTTGCAAATCTCTGAATAGGATTGATATCATACGTGATATTTTAAAACTGGTCCGATTTCTCTGCAATCATTTGTTGTTAAGATTTCGTTTACCTGGACTAACAGACTAACAGACTAATAGGCACCGATACCCATTAACAGGCACCATTCCAACCTTTGATTTTCGGATTCTTCACACCACAAAACGTGTAAAAAATTCAAAAACCGAAGTCTAAAATTTTCATGATTAAACTAGTTTGCCTACCAATAGTATACTTAAAAATCCTTTTGTCATGTTCGTTATAATTACACTGTTACAGAACGTGTTATGACGGTCATATAGTTGAACGTTCTATATAGAACTAGAATTGTACGTGTTATAGATGGTACAAAGCAGACATTTTCAGAACGTTTTAAATAATACTATTTTTGAACGTACAATAGAACGTTCTATTGACACGAAACACGGTGTTTGAACTACTGTAACCGTTATTAAACGTTCAAAGAACGTTCTTGTGCTACTTGGGTTATGACTTGAGACATATGTGTGGGGTTAAAGCATGCTTTTAAAAAGGAGAATGGAGAAAATTTTTAATCACCTTCAAGAATTATATATATATATATATATATATATATATATATATATATATATATATATATATATATATATATAATTCTTGAAGGTGATTGAAAATTTTCTCCATTCTCCTTTTTTTTAAGTTAGTCTATCCCTTTAATTTTATTTATTCGTCTAAAGTATATGCGACAGTGTCATTTTTAAAAATATTGGTGAAAAATCTGATTTAAAAACTAGAAATGTTGGCAGCTGTGCAAGTGACTAAATTATCACTGGAAAGTGTGAGTTTATGAATGCCCTTTGCGTACCTGTCCATTTTGTTCAGTATCTCCGTAGAAAATAAAACTAAATGCCGAAAGAAATATCTAATAATTTGATTCACTGTATATAAATGCAGTATATTTTTACTAAATATTTTTTAATTTCTGAGCTTTGTTATTATAATTATTTAATTTAGTATAAAATGTTTAAATTGATTTTGTCTGTAATGTCGTTTTCAGAAATTTACTTTTAGCAAATGATTGATATTAGATTACTTTTCCTGAAAAATCTCTTTCATGATATACAACAATATTTAAATAGAATACACATAAGGTTTAAATAAAGTACATATTAAAGTCCCATAAAATTAATTCAATATTTTTATTTTATTTATTTATTTATTTTTAATACCTAAATAAAATTATTTATTATTATTATTATTATTATTATTTTTAAGTGGAAAGTGTGCGTTTTTAAGAATTATTTAGAATTTCTAAAGAATATAAAGTCAATATTTATAAATAAAGAACAAATGTTTTGTGTCGTTACTTTCCATAAATTAATTTCATGTTCTGCGAACAGAAAAAAAAAAAAAAAAAAATATCGAAAATATATTCTGGATTGTTTACAAATTCTAGAAGGATTTTGGGAAAAGATCAGAAATTTATCGAAATATACTAATGCTACATTATATGTTGCAAAATTCAAATATCAATTTCCGATTTCTGGGAAGCTTTTCCCATTAAGAATATGACGTCATGACTACATTAAATTTTGAGTTTCTCTTCTATGATCAATATTTTCAGGTGAATTGGCTAATGATGACGGACATCTCGCGTGCAGTATATCTTTTATAGAAACTTTAGAGTCTCTTTTCTATTTTTCGTAGGATTTTTACATTCTCTTATCCAGAAAGTATTATTTTTGCACAAAATTTTCGAAATCGATTTTTTGCTATATTTCCACGTTTTGAAGTTTCCTGAATCCAATATTCAGGTTTTTAGCGGTTGGTCTGTGTGTCTGTGTCCTAACTCAATAACAACTACACTGGTGTTCAAAATTTAAGCAACAACATGTTTTCCAATTTTCTTTTTTTTTGGTTATAACTTTTAAACAAATAAACATAAAATTTGAAAAAATTCGTTATCATATCATTAATTGAATTTTATATAATTTTAGCATAAGTAATGATTTTTAAACTGATAATTATTCATTTTTTCTCAAAAATAAGCTTTGAAAAAAAAAAAAAGAAAGAAAGAAAAAATTCAACAATTCTGGTTCCGGAAAAAAAAACTTAATGAAAAATGATCATATGAATGCATTACAGATAGGTGAAGAAGCCCATACATGCAGGTGTAAGATAAAAACCAGATTTTTCCTCCTTCCTTTCCTTTCCTTTTTTTTTTTTTTTTTTCCGCATGTGAATAATATTTTAAAAAATATACAGACAGACATGAAAAATGGATAAGGTTCATTATAAAATTCTTTATAGACATTTTTATTATTCTGGTGAAGCTCACAGTTCACAAATTAGTAATTACATTTTATCAAAAAGTACATTATGAAAGTGAAAGAAAAATGAATACAAAAAGAAAAATCGGGATTTAGTTTGACATTTGAAGGCATGTGCGTTATCATCTATCTTTAATACATCCTTAACACCCTTTTTCATAATGTTTTCTTTTCCAAAATTGTTGAAATTTTTCATTTTTTCCAAAACTTAATTTTGAGAAAATTTGAATAATTATAAGTTTAAAAATTATTACTTTTCTAATGCTATATAAAATTCGATTAATGATATGATGACAAATATGCCCTACAAATTTTGTGTTTATATGTTTGTTTGTTTAAAAATTATGCGCAAAAGAAGAAAACGAGAAAACAGGTTGTTGCTTTAATTTTGAACATAGTGTATTGTCAGGAAGTCCAAACGCGGTATTCTAAATCTTCATTATCTAGGGATGTTACTTGAAATTTTTTATTGCAATCGAATAAATAGTTATTCGTGTACAGGGACATTCAAGATAATTTAAATACTTTACGCCTATGGACGAAATTTCTGGTAGATACGGTTTAACACTTTTAGACTGTTCTAAACAAAATGAAATGAACAAGTGCTATGGCCATTCGGGGGCTTGAGGGGGCCTATACAGAAATATATATCTAGTAAAATTGTTTTTAAACTATTTAAAACTGTTTTTTTAAAGTATGTTTATATATATAGTACTAATAACCTATAATCTGTTTTTATAATACTTAAAAGCAGGGCAATAAAAAGTCATGTGAGTGACACACCAGATTACTTTTTTCTCTACACATTTCTTTATCAAAAAGAAATTTAAATATAAGAAACTCATTTATATCGGCGAGATTGTATGATTTTGGACAAAGCTGTGAAAACTTTTATTGTAGAAAGCTTATTTGTAAAGTTCTCATTCGCCACCTCCTTCCTCTTATTGAGCTATACAATAAAGACTGAAATGTGTTTATATTACAGTACAGAAATTTTTCTAAATCAGAGGAAAGAATTAAAATAAATTCATATAATCTGGTGGGGCATTTATATACATTCTTCTTATCTTACGTTACAATACACATATTATTTATTACCGTTTAAGGTATTAGATATGAAGAAACCGTTTAAAGTACTTTTAACAACAATTTAGAAAAGAGTTTTAGGAACAATTTTATTTGACATAATTTTCTGAGTGAGAGATCTACAGCAATCTATAACTTCTGTTTGAATATTGCAGCTACGTTCATAAAAAAAATATAATATTCATATTTAAATTTTAAAATGAATTAAAATTAAAAAAAAAAAAAAAAATACATTGTACTATTCACAGACCTGTTACCCACAGAACTCTTCTAAACTTATCTGGCTTATTTTGAGTAAGACGCACGAAACAGTGCACTTCAATTTAGTACAAAAATAAAATAAAATAAATAACAATTAATTAAAATACATAAATAAATAAAATAGTAGAACAGAACTTGAAATGTATGTCAAGACTTTTGTAAACATAGCACTAATATTTCAGAATTCTTTTATGTGGCCATACGTTTCATACTATATACTATGTGAAACACGCTTTTGTCCATATGCATATATACGTACTATGTCATTTTAATTTTTTTAGTGGCGTCAGCGGTACTAAATTATATGTACTAGAAATTTCGCCAATAGACGCAATGCACTTGAATACTTTTGTGTGTTCCTATACGAGTAAAAAAAAAAAAAAAAAAAAAACATAAATTATTCAGTGAGACACAATTTTTTTTTCAGTATTATTATTATTATTATTATTATTATTATTTTATTATTATTATTTGAAAGCTTAAATTATGCCATTAAGTATGAAAATAATATCGTTCATGTGAGCACCACGACTTGTCTGTACATGCCGCATTCTGTCAACCCAATTTTCCATCACTCTTTCCCATAAATTTGGTGTTATTTCACGAATAACACGTTCAGTGTTGGTTTTTAATTGATCAATTGTTATTGCAGATTATCAGCATAAACTTGTGACTAAACACATCCCCAAAGAAAAAATCACAATCGATCGAGTCATTAACTGAATAATGTCGTCCATGAATTCTCAAATTTCTCTCAGTATTCACATAAGAACACTGAATTTGATAAAACAATTTAATAATTTCGAAACGTTGTTCAAGCGTATATCTTTGCATGATTAAATGGCATAGCATACTAAACACAAATGACACGTGAAATGTCAAAAAGTGATACGCAGTGTTGCCATTCTAACCATTTAAAATTGTATCATCCCTATTGGAAAACCCTTTACTATTCGTCAGACTTCAATAAAATGTTTCAAGTAACATCCGCCTATCATAGAGATTTAAAATATCAAGTTTGAATTTTCTCCTAAAATCTGTTCTCGAGTTATTTTGATAGCCAGACTCACACGTACATAGACAGACAGACACATACACACTGACCATTAAAAATCTGATTTATCGAATTCAGTGGACCTCAAAGCGTGTAAAATACAGAAAACAAAAACTCAATTTTAAAAATTTTACTCCAAAATGATACTTTTTCTACCCCATATGAGTAAAGGAAGTAAATATATGCATGAACTTTCTCACATTCTTTCTCTTTTCGTTAATATATTTATTTTTGAGGATATATTTTAAAACAAATAACTTTTTATTGCGTTTTACAATTTCCATTATAAAAGTTTTTTTCTTTTTTTTTTTTTTTTTTTTTTTTTTTCTATTAATAAATGTTGTAACTATAATTTTGGAAACAAATAATTATATTAAATATGTTTATTTCTTCTTCAGATGGAAACATGCAAATTTCTTTGGAATTTATTGCAATAATTATAGAGAAACAAAACTATTAAATTTAGCAGATTTGCGCACATTATTTCAGGTCTACTATTCTTTCTCCTTAAATAATATCTATATGATTTAATCATTGAAAATATTTAACGAAGGATATGTCTATTATGACGCTTTTTGCTTCTCCATGCTTTTCAATCTTCAAATATAACTTAGAACTCAAACTGTTGAAAAACGACACCCACAAATGAAGATTAATGTGAAGTTATTAAATAAATAGGAGAATCTATTTGAAATACTTTCCCTCTTACAACATCGTTCTCAAGAGCAAATTATTGCAAGAGGGGACAAAAATACTATTTCTAAAAAGAGCAATTTGGATTGAAAAATCCAAATTATCGCTAGTGATTTGCCCGTCATCTCATGAAAATCAATAATAAGCGCCAAAATAATAATAATAATAATAATAATAATAATAATAAATAAATAAATAAATAAATAAATAATAAATAAAGATATATATATATATATATATATGTGTGTGTGTGTATATGTATATATATACACACATGTGTATATATGTATATATATATGTATATATATATGTATATATATATATGTTATATATATGTATATATATATATATGTATATGTATATGTATATATATATATATATATATACATATGTATATATATATAAATATATATATGTATATATATATATGTTATATATATGTATATATATATATGTATATGTATATGTATATATATATATATATATATATATATACACATATGTATATATATATAAATATATATATATATATATATATACACATATGTATACATATATATATATATATATGTATGTATATATATATATATATATATATATATATATATATATATATGTATGTATATATATATACATATTTGATGTTCATTTTTTCTGGTTTTACTATGGATGTTTCGGGCCTGTGAACAAAGAAATTCTCTTTTGCTTTCTTTGTGACAGAAAAACATTCATTTTTTAGCATATTTGCATTCTGCCAGACCCTTGAAAACGTTAGAATGCAAATAATGCTTTTTTCTCATTCCAATTTGCTATAATTTATTTAGACTTTACTTTATTTCTTTTTTTCTTTTTTTGTTTGATTTGGGTGGTCTTCGTTTTTGATCAGAATAATTGTTTGAATACTGAAATTAAATCATCTTTAAATTTCAAATTTTTGCACTGATAATATTATATTACTATATATATATAAATAATGATTTATTAAACGTAGTAAAAGCCAAGCAACAGATACAGGATAACTAAAACCACAAAGACCAATAAGAATTAAAAAAAAAAAAAAAAAAAAAAAATTCTATGAGAAGCTCAGAAAGGTGAAAATTTTTTATCAGGGGATGAAATACACATATTTAAAGAAATCAAATTTATTAATTAATAGCCTGCAAAACAACAAACGAAACAATAAACCTATATATAAAATTTTAAAACATAGTGAAAGCCGAGCAACAGATACAAGATCACTGAAACCATATAGACCAAGGAGTATATCAAGTAAAAATAATTGAAAGGTTTAGTTGTTGATAGCAAATGAAGAAAAAGAAGACACTCATGCAACATGGAGTCCTTAAATTGAGTCTGATCTGACATTAAACTCATATAAAGGTATTTTAATTGAATTAGAAATGTATTTTGTTTTACTTTATTTTAATGATTACATTGTTCGAAATAGTAACTTAAATTTTCAACTAACTAAATTTTTAGTAATACTGCAAAAACATTGGTTTAAAATGTTATCAGACACAATTATATTAAATTGTAAACAATGATAAATTAAATCTGTATAAAATAGGCACTTAAAGCAGCTCTAAATTTCCATATGAAAAGATTAATTTAATTTAATTAATTATGAAATAAGAAAAATGACAGTGGAATGTACAAACAACTAATACTTTAACAAACTTAGTGAACATGAAGAAAAATATTAAATTTAATATGAAAACCTTTTCAAGCCAAAAATTCAATGGATGCAGTATCATCTTCCTCAGCATGTAAGAATGCTGCAAATTCAAAGAAATTATGTAATCCTAACAGGTTTTAGAAGATGTGACAAGTTAGCATACTCCATAATTTTATAGAAAATATTTTAGTAAAAGAATAGTAAAGCTTGAAATTTTAGCATCAAAAAATACATTGCTGTGATATAACAGTATTAAGTATTGACATAGATAATTATTCAAATTTGAAAATAAGCAGAAATTTCATTTTTAATTTTTAAAAATAGAAATTATAAACAAATGAAGCAGAAATTTAATTTTTAATTTTAGAAATTATAAACAAATAAAGTTTTCGATTGACATGCTAGAAAGGCATGAAGGCATACCCCACCTGTACCTGTTTGGAAAAAAAAAAAAAAAAAAAAAAAGTTAACACTCACCATTCATAAATTGAAATTTTAGAATTCATTGTAGTTCGGGCTTGAAAACTTTATTTTAACTTCACACTGAGAAAAAAAATATACCGCCTTCTTCTAGAATGAATAAGTGACCATTTTCTAAATCCCTTAACTAGAAATATAGATTTCCCAGCTATGCGCGTAAGGAACGCCAATAAACTGAATAGACAAAATTATCGAGAATTTCTAGTGTGCACATTTCTAGATGGTGAAACAATATTCTGAATATTCTAAATATTCTGAATCATTTGTATTGCGAGAAATTCTCGCTTGATTTTCTAGAATTGGGTAATAAATCAAGATTATAGTTGCTGAAACCCGCCTCTTGTAGTCTCATTTATTTGCAGAGATTTTTAAATAACTTTGCCCTCGAGAATATAGGCAAATGCTCTAGAATTCTAATAGGGGACTCTAGAACTCGCTTTCCAAGGGGACTAGAATTTAATAAGGATGACATGGAACTATTTTTTCTAGAGCCACAACTTAGATTCTAGGTGTCAGTTACAGAATTTTTTTCTCGGTGCAGAGCTTTAAATACATAATTCATATTCCAGGTCCAAGGACGTCCAATTCAATTCCAGGTCGGTAGTACATCGTATACATCCATCCATCAGCAAAACAACCATCCAAATTTCTTGGCTTTGAGTTGTAAATATCAAACAGGACATCTACAAGAATCACCATTTAAAACAAAGTGCGTAAGCTGTGGAGCTTTCACGTAGAAACTAAAAATTTACTTTTCTTGTATAACCCGTTAGTAGTCGCTAGTTGGTCGATTTGCCGCCCATCCTTTAGTGTTGCCAGATTTTTTTATTCAATAGCCACCAAAAATTTTTAGAAGTGGCATTTGATATACATAAACCGCGAATAAAATCGAAGAAACATCAATCACATCACTTCTTAAAATTATTGGTGACAATTAAATAAAAAGTGCGCAATCTGTAATAGGTGGCGCTGTCTATAGCGACTACTAACGGGATAATGGGAAATAAACTTCAAAGGAAATCAAATTTAAATATCAAATTTAAATATATATAAATTATCTAATTAAGTGAGAGACATAGATAGATGAATATATATATAGATATATCACTTATAATGATTTGGAATTATTTTGATCAAAATAAACAAAGCTAAAAATAGATGACCAAAAGTACAAATCATGTTTTCCTGAATTCGGCATCCATTAAAATTACATAATTTTGCAATCTCTAAAAGGAAAATAAAAGTTTACCACTAACAATCACTAATTAATTATCACCTGTTCTTTATTTAAGCAAGTGATATAATTAATAAATATACTAGCTGGCTTCACTAGCTAGGTGACCAGAGGCCCATGAAAATTTTTACCAAAAATCATGCTCTCGGGTGCCTGTGGCGCCAATCGTAATTTGTATTCTGTAAAAGTCGCATAATATTAAAACATTAACAATTCAAATATTTTTAAATAAGATCTAAACGTAGCTCTAGTTCAACGTAAAATACACTCAAATCAATGAAAATCACATAAACCAATCAAATCTCTCGTAATTCCCCATAACGTAGCTCTAGTTCAACGTAAAATACGCTCAAATCAATGAAAATCAAATAAACCAACCAAATCTCTCTTAAATCCTCATAACGTAGCTCTATTTAAACGCAAAATACACTCAAATCAATGAAAATCAAATAAACCAATCAAATCTCTCGTAATTCCTCATAACACGTAGCTCTAGTTCAACGTAAAATACGCTCAAATCAATGAAAATCAAATAAACCAATCAAATCTCTCGTAATTCCTCATAACACGTAGCTCTAGTTCAACGTAAAATACGCTCAAATCAATGAAAATCAAATAAACCAATCAAATCTCTCGTAATTCCTCATAACTTAGCTCTAGTTCAACGTAAAATACACTCAAATCAATGAAAATCAAATAAACTAATCAAAGCTCTCGTAATTCCTCATAACGTAGCTCTAGTTCAAATCGAATCAATACGCTCAAATCAATGAAAATCAAATAAACCAATCAAATCTCTCTTAAGATTCTCCATTCTGCGTCATTATAGAAATGGAAAGTTTTATTTTCATATTTTTATTAATTAAAAGAAAACTAATCAAAAATTCGAAAATCTGAGTTCGGTGTGCACAATGACCCTTCGGAGGGCACCTTTGTGTTAAATCACGTGACTGTCCGAGCTACCGTTTTCGAGAACATAGAAATATACAAATATATATACAAATATATATACAAATATTGCTCACTTAATAGTATAAGATAATAATTAATACAAATTAAATAAATATAATATTTAATTCACATTTACAGAGTAAAGAATGATCTATTGCTCCTTGTTTTGAAAGCGCTTAAAAAGAAAAGGGCCATAAGTTACTTTGGGATGATAAATTCCACACATGGCAAAAACAAAGAGATTAAAAAATAAATAAATAAATAAAATAGCAAAGGCTAATCAGCTAAAGATAAGCATAAGCTATTATTATTATTTTAACCAAGCAAATCTCTTTTCTGTTTTGATTAGATAGAAACGCTTGGCTACATTTATGATTTAAGAGGAGTGGGTGCTCTTAACGTAATAAATTTCTTTTATGTGTTATTTTTATGAGAAAGTATTCAACATAATGTGTCCTTATATTGCTCTTAGATTTTATCAAATGTTACGAAAGCAACTTTTAGAATAATTTGACATCCATATCTGAAAATAAATAGAAACTACTCTTTATTAATCGCAAGAGCTGGAGATAAAATTTTCTTTAATTAATTAAATTTTGTCAAATTTACTAAAAGCTCCTATTTATATACCCCTCTTATCGTATTTATTTATTTATTGTAATTAATTAGTCCAATTATTAGCGTCGATCTCTTTCAAATGTAAATGCATCTAATTCTACATTTATTGTGAGTTTGGCTCGTTTTAGCATTCGATACCGGTAATAAATATTTTTCTTTTATATATATACTAGCAGGCAACGCCCGCTCCGCTGGTCCCTATTTTTAAATGAACCGCTATAATTACTGAATTCTCAAAATTGCATTAATTTGCATCACGTGAAAAAAAAAAAAAAAAAAAAAAAAAAAAAAAAAAAACAGAAAAAAAAAAATATTATTAGGAAAAATGTCGCACCGGGTTCTCACTGCCTTCGGAAAAAATTCCCAAAATGCTCTAACTTTTATTTCTATTATTTTCCCCCTTCGACCCCCCCCCCCCTCCCGTCTATCCTAATAATTTTAAAAATTAGAAAATACCCGCAATCGATTTGTAGGTATCGAAAACGTCTATATACCAATTTTGAATGGTCTAACTCTATTCTATTTTTTTTTTGCCCCTCCGCCCCCCCCCCTCCCGGCCCTCCTAATAACTTTACATTTTCGAAAATATCTCCATTCGACTTGCTGGCCTCTAAAACCTATCTGTACCAATTTTGAACGGCCTAACTGTATTTATATTTGTTTTTGCCCCCCCCCTTCCCGCTCTTCCTAATAATTTTACAAATTTGAAAATATCCGCAATCGATTTGTAAGTATCGAAAACCTCTATATACCAATTTTGAACGATCTAACTGTATTTTTATTTTTTTGCCCCCCCTCTCCCCTCCCCCCTTCTCGCCCCTCCTAATGACTTCACACTTTCGAAAACATCCCCATTCGACTTGCAGGCCTTTAAAACCTATCTGTACCAATTTTAAACGGCCTAACTGTATTTCTATTTGTTTTTGCCCATAGCCCCCCCCCAATACTGCCCCCCCCCTTCCTACCCCTTCTAATAATTTTACAAATTCGAAAATATCCGCAATCGATTTGTAAGTATCGAAAACCTCTATGTACCAATTTTGAACGATCTGACACTATTTTTATTTTTTTGTCCCCCCTCCCCCCCTAAAAAAAAAATAGGAAAAAATCAAAAAATGAGTTTTTGCAAATATTTTCAATAAGACGCTTGGCGGTTTTTTTTTTTTTTTTTTTTTTTTTTAACATCTTTGAGCTATTACTTTTACTCGAAAATCCGTATTTTTCTAAATTTGTCTCCGAAAATCATTTATACCCCCTTCTCCCGTTAAAATCCAAAATTCCAAAATCGCAGGAAACGATTTTTTTGTATTCAAGTCTAGTCTCCCCATCTGCAATTTCTTCACTGTGAAGTTATTTGGAGCCGAGTTATACTTATAAATGTGTTTTTGCCTTATGCGCCTCCGAAAATCATTTATACCCCCTTTCCCCCTTAAAAATCGAAAATTCCAAAATCGCAGAAAAAATTTTTTTTGTTTTCAAGTCTAGTCTCTCCCTCTGCAATTTCTTCACCGTGAATCAATTTGGAGCCGAGTTGTGCTTATAAAGGTGGTTTTTGCCTTCTGCACCTTCGAAAATCATTTGCAGCCCCTCTCCCACCTTAAAAATCCAAAATTCCAAAACCTCAGAAAACGATTTTTTTGTACTTAAGTCTAGTCTCCTCATCTGTAATTTCTTCATCGTGAAGTAATTTGGAGCCGATTTATGCTTATAAAGGTGTTTTTGCCTCCTACGCCTCCGAAAATCATTTTCACCCCTTTTCCCCCTTAAAAATCCAAAAATCCAAAATCGCAGAAAATGATTTTTTTGTATTCAAGTCTCGTCTCCCCATCTGCAATATCTTCCTCGTGAAGCAATTTGAAGCCGAGTTTTGCTTATAAAGGTGTTTTTGTCTTCAGCAACTCTGAAAATCATTTTCACCCCCTTCCCCCTTAAAAATCAAAAATTCCAAAATCGCAGAAAATTATTTTTTCGTATTCAAACCTAGTCTCCCCATCTGCAATTTCTTCCCTGTGAAGTAATTTGGTGCCGAGTTGTACTTATAAATGTGTTTTTGCCTTATGCGCCCCCGAAAATCTCATTTTTACCCCCTACCTCCCTTAAAAATCCAAAATTCCAAAATCGCAGAAAATGATTGTTTTGTATTCAAGTCTAGTCTCCCTATCTGCAATTTCTTCACCGTGAAGCAATTTGAAGCCGAGATATGCTTATATAGGTGATTTTTGCCTTCGCAAAAATTGCCTTGCGGGTATTTCGCAAAATCCCGTCTTAGTGAGCGTCAGGGTCCTAAAATCAACCTGCTCACCAAAAATTGCGACTCTATCTCCCATAGGATCGCCACAGCCGTGTTGAGTCAGTGAGTGAATCAGTGAGTTTACTCTTTTATATATATAGATAATTTTATCCTCATCTTTTCAATTTACCTATTGCATAAATATTTTTTTAACCAAAGAGAAATTTACTTTGCATCAATAGCCTTTATTCTTACAATTAAATAATTAGTGAAATAGAATTAAATAATAACGTAGTACCAGTGAAATTAGGTACGGTAAAATGTGGTAAATCGGTGGAATTTTTTTTTTTTTTTAATCATGATCGTACTCTTAACATTTTTCCCATTTTAAAAATGGCTACAGCAGGAGAGTTCATTGATGTATTACGCTGAGATGGTTTTAAAAAATAAATAAATAAACAATATAAATAAAATAAATGAAGTAGCATCGCTTATGCTAGCATAACAATTCCCTATAGTTTTAACATAAGAAATTGTTCCTACGGTAGATATTACTTCTATAAAATTCAAAAACTCAAACTATATAAAAAAAATGCAAACAACATTGTTGCTTTCTTTATTCTATTCTATTTCTTAAAACAATTTTTATAGATGCCACACGAGCCACATAAACTTTAAATTTTACATCTACTTTTTAAGATAGCATGCGATCATGTTTTATATAAAAATTAAATCATTAAATTCATTTTTTTTTTTTTTTTTTTTTTTTTACTTATTTTTATTTCATTTTGCACGCGCACTTTTTATTTCCTAATTCAAAATTGGGCCCGATAGCCCAGTCGGTAGAGCGCCGGCCTCGTAATTGGAAGATTGCGGGTTCGGTACTCGAGTCGGCCAAAGACCGTCGTGTACACTAATGGTGGCTGGTGCACGTAAAATCTGTCGTGGCCACAATGTCCTCCATGTTCTCATCAAAAATTATACCTCTGGGGGTCACCGAAGCGGGAGAGTCATCCCTTCCGTGGAGGATCAAAATTGTGATGGCATGTCTCCGGACCACCTCTAGGGATGTGTCCCAGACCGTCGCCAATTGCCCATCTGCGCAGCACTAGTGCGACGTAAAACCCAACCATCCTAATTAAAAATTATTAAAAAAAACTTTTTCGATAGTGTTTGTTTCGATACTGATTATTATTAATTTGCTTTTCTTTTCTTTTTCTTTCAAAAAAAAAAAAAATTTTGATGAAATTCTGTCAAAAGCAGAATTTAGTTTAGGACAGAGGACTATTAATTTTTTCTTTTCAAATTATAACATCGCTTTCAAATTATTCAATTATATTTTCGATAAATTTTAGATTTCGATAAATGTCCAACTATCGAAAACTGACACCGCAAAAATCCCAGATTGAGACTAATAGTCCTCAGTCCTAATAAAAAGTTTTATTACAATAAAAATATTAAAATTAACGTTACCTCCAATTTACCCCCCACGAGGGGTAATTTGGATATATGGCTATAAACCCTATTGAGATTCATGCTAAAAATATGGAGTAAAGTTTGGTTCGAACAACAGTAAAAACCTCTACAGAAAACACACTTCTATTTAAAAAATATTTTAGGCTTCAAACAATATCATTAAAAATTAAAATTAAAATTCTGCCCATTTTTGTTTTGTACAGGCCTCCGCATTAAAAACATAAAGTAAATAATTTATATTGATATAAGTTACTAACTAGTAGAATTGAATATTAAAAATTGGATATTAAGAATTGGAAGTAGAATTGGATATATATATATATATATATATATATTATTTTATTTTATTTTATTTTTTACTTTTACAGAATTTTTATTAGAAACGTATAAAATTTGACAAAAATCGATTAGCGCCCAGTGTCCTCATTTGAGGACAGCTCATAAAATGGCACGTATATTTTTTGTGGTTTCTTGGAATGATTTCTGCTTTTTAGTGACAGTTTATAGCGTCACTCTAAATGATCCCTAAAAGTTTTATGTGCCTACTATTAATTATTATTTCGTACTTTGGAAAGTCATTTTATGATTTTTCATTCGTCGCACACATATTTTCTTGTTGCGCCGGTATACTAACTTAAATCAAGTTGAATAATAATATATATTGAAATACTTTACTTTCGAGATCTTTGTCAACATATAATAAGAAATTAATCTGTTATCTCAAAGTTTTTCTATCACAAAGTTTTCTCGCTAGAACACTAAACGTCAATAAATGAAGATAGTCTTTAAATTTAAAACTATCAGAAGAACTGTTTAAGTTAATATATTTTACTGTCAGTTGTCTATATTAATTTAGAAGTGAAATAATCAGCTAATAATATTTTGCAAAATTATTTCGGCCGTTAACGGGTTAATGCTTTAAAATTAGGAAATGTACTTATTAGAAAAGTATTACTTAAAAATAATAAGGTTTGCCATATTTTAAACCTATATAAGTTCTGAAACAAACATCCAAACTGTTCACATTTGTTATACAATAATATCTTTACTTTACTGTAGTCCGCTTCAGTAAGACCGGTATGCATAGAAGTTACTTGATACATGTCCAAATTAAGCCAAAGGATCAAAGGAAATGTCTTAAGCAAGTTATTTATAACATAAAAAAAAAAAAACTTCTAAATAAAAATAAATTTAAAATTTAAAAAAATAATAAGTTCCACCTATTTCTCCACATCAGGATAATTTCGAGGTAAAATTTTCACTCCCCCACCCCCATGTGCCCTTCAACATAAAAGTAATAATAATAATTACATATAAATAATTATAGCTTAGGATATCTTTTTTCTTGTAAAGACATATTTCAATTTTTTTTTTTTTTTTTTTTTTTTTTTTTTCAAAATCAATGTGGTCTACAATGTTTTGCTTTATAAAAATGAACAGGATTTAAGGCTCCTCATAAAAAAAAAAAAAAAAAAAAAAAAAAAAAAATCTGGAGTGACTCCACTTGACTTTCTGAACATTGAGTAATTAAGTTTTGTAGATAAAGTAAAGAAAGAGGAGTTGTTAAACAAACGAAAGAGAGAAAAACATAATAGACTGTTTGAGTATTTTTGTCCATATATTACACGATGTTTTATTTAACGCTACTGAACTTTGAGTCCATAGATCATAATGATAAAGAATTTTTCGTTGTGTCCCTGTAAAAACCTATAAATGCTAGATTTACCAAAATGCTTATAGTTAGTGCAACAGTGATTTATAATATTCATATAAATTTTCAGCTCAATTGAATAAGGCGTATAGATGCTATCGCACTTTTAAAAATTTGGTCCCATAGGCCATAATGATAAAGAATTTTTCTTTGTGTCCCTGTAAAAAAAACTGTAAGTGCTAAATTCACCAAAATCTATACAGTTGGTGCAACGGTGACCTATAACATGTGTATAAATTTTTTGCTCAGATTAATAAGGCGTTTAGACGTTATCACACTTTTAAAAATTTGGCCCCATAGGCCATAATGATAAAGAATTTTTCTTTGTGTCCCTGTAAAAAAACTATGCTGATTCTCCAAAATCTATACAGATTGAGTATCTGTGACCTATAATATGTGTATAATTTTTTTGCTCAATTGAATAAGGCGTTTAGATGATATCGCGCTTTTAAGATTTTGGTCTCATAGGGCATAATGATAAAGATTTTTTCTTTGTGTCCCTGTAAAAAGACTATAGACTATATTCATCAAAATCAATAGGGTTCGTGCTACGGTGACTTGCAACATGCGTACCAACTTACAGCTCATTCGAGCAAAGCGTTTAGACGCTAGCGTGTTCACTCGCAGACATACACACATACATACACACACACACATACATACATCATCGTAAAAATAGTGAAAACAGACTCATGGGACCTCGAAACGTATAGAAACATCAAAATCTCAAATTCGGATTTTTGACACGATTACAATACTTTTCTCACTATATTGTTCGGAATGTAATAATGATAAATAAATAATAAAAAATAAACGGACACATATACTTTTTATTTTTTCTATTTTTGTGCGTAATAGGTATTTGAACACAAATATTTTTTTATTGTTAAGAAATGTATAAGCAACATTTTGGCATTATTAAAATTTATTTAATGAATTATAAAAAGGGTTTTTTTTTTTTAATTATTATTATTACCTTCGATTTACCCCCACCATCGACAATTAGCTCCACGCTCCCCTATATACGTAAAATTTATTATTATTATTATAATTATATTTATTTGTGAGCGGGTAATATTTTTTTCAAAAATTCTTCGAAACATATGAGATTGTTAGTGAGAGATTTTATTTTTTGTTCATATAACTTTCTTAATCTCTGTATGATCCTTTCGATCGTAGCAAACTATCTCAGTACAAACAGTTAATGCGAGCAATTAGTTCTAATTGACCTAATACTTAAATATACAGTCTAGGGTAGGAAGAGGGGGGGGGGAGAGAGAAAAAGAAAGAAATGGGCTTTGACAGATTTTAATTAGCAACCCTGAATTCATATAGCACAACAGATATATATATTAGCACAAGGACATTAGAGGTTTGGACAACAAAACAAAGGCGAAATTTTTTAACAAGACTGGTCGAGTTGGCAAAATAAAGTCAAATTTTCAATCAGACCGGCCCAGCAACAGACGAAAGACTTTCGTGTTTCCGTTCGAAATCTGCAAAAAAAATTCAGATTTTTTTTTTTTCTTTTTTTCTAAATATAAAAGCTTAAAGCATTGTGTAAAATATAAAAATTTTCTAAGTTGGAAGGTTACGGTAACATCACGTGCAATTAATGTGCATCATATTATTTTATATATGCTATGTTTTGCAATGAAATATTACCTATTACAGAACGCAGTCACAGGGGTGGAAATTTGGAAAATTTCCACACCTGCAGTCATCACAAACCAATATATTTAATAAATTACTTAATAATAAATCTTCGTGAAAAAATTACATATATATATATATATATATATATATATATATATATATATATATATATATACAGGGTACAAAGCTAAGCCCTTAGGAGGTTTTTATCTCTGGAACCGTTGCCCGTAAACATCCGATTATAAAAATATTCAAAAAATGTAAGCATTTTTGTTATTGCATTATTAAATTATATATATAAATATATGTGTGTGTGTGTGTGTGTGTGTGTGTGTGTGTGAAAATTGCAAAAAGAAACTTTTTATACAGCCGCCTTGTCTCTAAATTCATATTTACTGAAAGTTAACGGTCATCCTAACAAACAAAAGGCAAAAGTTTCTCTTCTGTTCGATAAAAATTGACCGAGATATTTAGTTTCAGTGTTTGGGAATTTTTCGCATTTTCTAAGGCCCCTCTAAATAAAGCCCGAGAAAAGGCACAATATGCCATTCAACATTATTTGCAAACGACTGCACTGACAGAGAATTTTCAGGTTTTAAAATCACTTAATTCTCATCATACATTCCAAACTTGTATGAAAAAACAGTTTTATTTGGAGTTTTATTTGGCCTTTCAATCTGAAATATGTGTTGCTCATATTTGAACTCTTTCCCGGTGATGTTGATGATAAAATTTTATGACGCTGTTTAAAATAATGTTTCAAATTTGAAATAAATAAAAATATATTTTTAATTAATCTATTCATAGAAAAAGAATCACCTACGATACTAATATTTACTTACTGCAGACTCCCTATGAGAAAATATATATATCTATATTAATAAAATCAGACTTTTGTCTGTAAATTTGTCGGAATCAAAAAAATTTGCGATATCTTCACGTTTTACACCCCATGAAAGCCGAAAATGACTTCAGAAAATTTTGCCTGTGTGTGTGTGTGTGTCATCGTGTCCGAATGTCGCTTTTTTTGTCCGGGCATCACTTGAGAACGGCTGGACGGAATTCAACGGCGCTTGGCAGGAATTTAGGTCTTCACCCAACTTAAAATTATATCTATCAACTTTTCAGAAATTCCCCCCCCCGTTCCCCCCCTAGGGGGTAAAAGACTAAAACACGTTTGTCCGGGCATCACTCGAGAACGGCTGGACGGAATTTAACGGCGCTTGGCAGAAACTTAGGTCTTCACCCAACTTGAAATTATATCTATAGAAATTTTCAAAATTATGATTAGTGTTTAAATTGCGGGTAAAAAACGCCTGCGCATGCGCCATAAATATTTTTTCACTAAAATGCTTTGAATGGAAAAATAAAATATAAAAATAATTTTTTAAGTTAAAGACTTTTGTATTCGCGTGATTCGCACTACAAATTATGAAAAGGTTGAAATGAAATGTTGCCATCTAAGTTTCATACTTTAGTTAATTTTAAAAAATCTAATTGTCGTATCGAAAAACTGTTTACACCCCAGGATTCAGAAAAATCCCCTCTTTCATTTCGTACTAAATTTGTAATGATAGGTCTGATATTTCTAATTTATTTTTCCCTTTATCCGTTTTTCCGTTGCCACTTAAATTTCATACTTTAGTTATTTTTTAAAAATCTAATTGTCGCATCGAAAAACTGTTTGAACCCCTGGATTCAGCAAAATCTCTCCTTTCATTCGGTATCAGATTTATAAATATAGGTCTGATATTTCTAATTTATTTTACCCTTTTCTGTTTTCAACCCAGATTCGATATGGAACAGCTTTATAGTCTAAGATCCCGCTGCAAAATTGCTACATTCATCGAGTATGTAATCAAAATCAGATTTTTATATTCAATTATAAAATGGACAATATGTTTTGGCCGGGTTGCCTAATAAAATGTGGCCGCTAGTATTTTTAATTAAATTAATATTAATTGACTTTTTGGAGAGAAATTTCATTCATTTGTTATTGAAATAAACTATACTCCACATCACAGACATATACATAGTGAACTTGAAAAGTAATGGTTGCCGTTGCGCGTTTGGCCGCTACCTCTTCGCAGCCAGGTGCAAACAGGTAGTTTTTTGGGGCGTTTATACGTTCATGGCGTATGTTCATCATTTATATGTCAAATTAAAGCTAATTCTTTTCTGCACATGGTAAACTTCGTCTGCCAATGTAAAAGTGGCCGCAAGTAGGGGTTGCCAGCTGTTAAAGATTGCTTAGAATGAAAATTAGCGCGCTACATCGTTCGTCAGACAAGAATGGCGATAGCCAATTGTACGCGTTTTTGAAGCTTTTGCGCATGCGTCGATTGATAGTGTTCGCATCTATTCAGCTGCATTTTCATCAGTGTTGCCAGACTTGGGGATTTTTCTCGATTTCGGGGATTTCTGAAGCTTCGGGGAAAATGTTTGGGGGCAGAGATTTCGTTGTGCGCAGTTTGGGGAAATGAATTTTTTTTTTTTTTTCTTGGGGGGGGGGGGGGGGTATTGGGTTTTCTTTAAAATTGGCAATTACTTTTACTTAAAATCCGCACCGAAAAAAAAAATGTGTATCAGATGATAATGCATTGATTCTGGATTCTATTTCTGAAATAGGAAAGTAATGTGTTGAAAGATTTTTTTTTTTTTTTTCGAAAAATAGCTTTATTTGGGGAAAAAAATGTGAGCTTAAATTTATTAGATATTCTTTAATTTCTTTTTTATAGTCACTTACGATTTAGCAATAGCCAAATTGGTTATGCAAATTCAAAATACTAAAAAACCTGAATTCGATAATGTATTTATTAATTTAGGCGCATTTCATATGCAAATGGCATACTCCAAAGCCATAGGTAAATATATTGACTCCAGTGGGTTAATAGAGATTTTGGCACTAGCGGGAGGATCAATGAATAGTTTCTTGGATAGCAAACACTTTAATCGGTGTAAACGGCTACATCCTTTGGCTTCTGGTGCCTTGCAAGTTCTTCATTTTGAAATTTTTTTACCAGAAATTGAAAGTGATTTTGAAACGTTAAATGAAGATTTAGAAGCGGTAAGAAATACTTCATGTGAAATTAATGAAAGCATTGTTTTAACTGACTCCCTGCAAAAAATACTAGAGGATTACAAACAGTTTCGCGAAGTCACACTGCAGGGTGGCCATGGAAAGACTGCTCAATATTATTTGCAATACACAGAACTCATCAACATATATCTTCGATTTTCTAGAAGTATTCGTTGCAGTAATTTTGAGCTTTACCTTGATTCTCTCTTCGAGATGTGTGATTACTTCTTTGCGTTCAATCTACCAAATTACTCCAAATGGGCTGCTATGTATTTAAATAATTTAATCAAGCTGAAAATTGAGAACTCAACTCTGGTTATGGAATTTCGTGAAGGCGACTTTGGTATTAAGCGCACAAAATCATGCTTAAGTAGATCGCCTGTGGACCTGACTTTAGAACAGATGATTAATGCTGATGCTGGTAATACCTTGACTGGTGTTAGCCATTTTACAAACTCTATATCTGCACGACAAAGATGGGCTCTTAGCCACAGCATGAGGGCTAAAATCTTATCAGTAGTAAAAACAGAAATAGGGTTATCACAGGCTGATGATACATCACATTCCCTACAAAAGAGTCGAAATGAAAAAAAAAAAAAAAAAACTTTGGACAACATTATTGAAACCATAAAGAAAACAATGAATCCTTTTTCTGAAAACCTGAACAATCCTTTTTCTGAAAACCTTTTGTTCAATCTTTCAACTGGTAAGGCGGCATCTTTAGATGTTGCAAATTGTTTACTGAACAGCAAGTCATTGGGTCAAGAACAAAAGTTGAAATTTTTTTCAGAATGTTTTGAAGATCCTACAAGATTTGTGAAATCAATTAGACGTAATAAAAAACATAATTTTGCATCTGATAGTGTAAAAAAAAGGATCAAGAGTAACACCGGAGACAACAAAGCTTTAATTAAAATGGAACGAGACATTTTTGGACGGCTGTTGGCAATAGCTATAGATAACAAGATTGACACTGAGTACTGTTTGTCATGTCCTCTTGCACCAATACCGCCTGCACTATTCCATTGTTCAGGCTGCATGCTCAAAACGGACAAGTCTGCTTTAAATAAACAATTAACATCACAGATTGTATCAGCCAATTCCGGACAAATTGATATAGAAATTATTGATGGTTTCTACTATTTGTATCAGATTGGCTCTACTTTGCCGCAAACATTTGGAAAGCTAGCTGAATCGATATTGGTGAAGCTTTGTTCAAAAAGCGCTCGCGAAGTACATATCATATTTGATAGATATTTAACGCCTTCAATCAAAGATTGTGAAAGACAAGATCGACAGGGAATTGATATTCCGTATACAATTAATGGTCCGTTACAAACGAGACCCAGTGATTTTACAAAAAGCTTAAAGAATTTTCGTTTTAAAGAAGCTCTAGTTAATTTTTTAGCCTCTCACTGGGATAACAACTCTTTTGTTTCAGTATTAGGAAACAAAAAAAATTTTATTTCTGTTGGAGAACAATGTTTTTCATATTGTTCTTCTGGAAATTGCGTTGTGAAACAAGAGGAAACTGAATTAGAATGCCAACATGAGGAAGCAGATACGAGAATAGTATTTCATATAAGCAAAGTAGGTAAAGAGTCTAAAATATTGGTGAAAGCAAGTGACACTGATATTTTAATAATTCTACTAGGTAATCTGCACAAATTTCCTCATTTACAAATTTGGCTGGCAAATAGTACATCCAAAAAAAAGAATAGTAAAGACGAAATATGTATAAATTGTACGCAATTGTCAAAAAAATTGAGCCCAACTTTATGTATTGCGTTGCCAGCGTTTCACGCATTCACAGGTTGTGACTATACGACTGCATTCTTCAATAAAGGGAAAGTAAGGCCCTATAACATTTTTGTTAAACACCCGAGAATTCAACAAGTTTTCGCATCTTTGACTGACCCTAATGACATTTTTGACGAAAGTAAAACTGCTGTAGTCCAAGAGTTTACGTGCCTTATGTATGGTATCGTTGATTGCCAAAATGTTAATACTGGAAGATTCATTTTGTTCAATAAGACGTATGCTATAAAAAAAAAAAAAAAAAAAAAAAAAAAATTAAAGTTTTTGAAAAAACTTAAGGGCTTCAACTCAACTCATATTCTACATTGCTGGAAATCTTTAAAGCAAAAATTGTTGCGGACGATCTTTGTTAATTCGATGTGGCTAAATGCTACTGAGCCGAATTGTATTAAGTTTAAAGCAGAAAATAATGGGTGGATGCTGGATGGTTTTCTCAAACCAACATGATTCTTAGGAGATTCAGCGCCAATGCAAGTTGAAAGTGAGCTATATAATTCTATTATCATTCGTACTGATAATGAAGAGGATTTTGATATTTGTGACGATGAAAGTGATGGCTGCAATGAAAGTGAGAGTAGCGATGATTCAGATTTTGAATAAATTATATAAAAATGTAATATAGGTTTCAATAAATATTTAATCATTTTTTCAATGGTCCGTTTAATTTGTATACCTCAAGTAATTTGTCCTATTTACTGAATATTTAATTAATATGCAATCTATAATAAAAAAAAATAAATAAAATCGAATATTTCCTAAAACATTACAGATATAATATAAACTTCGTCTACATGAATAACCAGGGTTATTATTTTTCACAAATATTTATTATATGTTCTAATTATATAGAGAAACGACAATTTGATTATTTATTGAGAAATAAATGTTTTATATTTATAGGGAATTTTAAATGTAACCACACAAAAATTTATTAATTATATTTCTTTTGGAGTTCTGAAATTCTTTTCTACAACTGTTTGTGCCATTGGTTGAGAACACTATCAATAGACGCATGCGCAAAAGCTTCAAAAACGCGTACAATTGGCTATCGCCATCCTTGTCTGACGAACGATGTAGCGCGCTAATTTTCATTCTAAGCAATCTTTAACAGCTGGCAACCCCTACTTGCGGCCACTTTTACATTGGCAGACGAAGTTTACCATGTGCAGAAAAGAATTAGCTTTAATTTGATATATAAATGATGAACATACGCCATGAACGTATAAACGCCCCAAAAAACTACCTGTTTGCACCTGGCTGCGAAGAGGTAGCGGCCAAACGCGCAACGGCAACCATTACTTTTCAAGTTCACTATGTATATGTCTGTGATGTGGAGTATAGTTTATTTCAATAACAAATGAATGAAATTTCTCTCCAAAAAGTCAATTAATATTAATTTAATTAAAAATACTAGCGGCCACATTTTATTAGGCAACCCGGCCAAAACATATTGTCCCTTTTATAATTGAATATAAAAATCTGATTTTGATTACATACTCGATGAATGTAGCAATTTTGCAGCCGGATCTCAGACTATTAGTATTGGATCCCTTTGGCAAAATTTGAAATTCGGCACCGAAGTAGCTCGGACGTTTCTCGCCAAGATCTTTAATTGCACAATTGAGATAGCCAATTCAGTTCATCGCAAAAATGGCTTAAAATATTTAAAGTCACCAAAGGGTTCCGATACTTAAGCTGTGCTTTTTGTATTTATTTATTTATAATACTGTCTATTAAAGACTTATGTGGTCACGAAATTTGGTGCGTAAATTGTTTGTATGCATCCTGCACTTATTGTAACTGCATTTCACGAAATTCGAACCCCCCCCCCCCCTCTTCTCGGAGTCGGAGGGCAATAAATATGTGTAAAAACATGTTTTTCCGTTTGAATTCGCTTTGAATTATCTTAGAATGGCGAATTTTGGTGTGTGGATATTGATTAAGTATACGCATTATGTACATTAGTGGGATTTTGCAGAACTTCGAACTCACCCGCTGAGGGTGGGGAAGTAAGAAGTGGGGAAGTTGTGCCGAAGACAGTGGGGACCCAGACTCCTCACATTGGGAGCGAGAAAACCTCTACCAATCACAGCGAGAACTTAGGTTATTAATAAAGATATGGCATTTTGACAACTCATTTAAGTTTAATGTCCAGCGAAGCGGGCAAAGCCTGCTAGTATATATATATATATAGTTGAACCTCGTTAACGTAAATCTCAAGGGGGATAAAAAATTTGTTCATGTTATCAGTAGTTCATGTTATCAGTAACTAATCTTTGTATAAGTAAAACTAATCTTTATTTTGACGGGGATTGTGGAAATAGTTAATTCAAGTTAACAGTGTTCACGTTGACGAGGTTCGACTGTATATCGTCAAAAATTATCGTTTCGTTCTTAGTATATATGGCTGAATATCACATAAATGTGCATTTTAGTGTTTCAGGTCTTTATTATTAATTTTAAGCAAATAAATTGTAAAATTTTATTATTATTCTTTAGAAGTACCTTTTTAAAAAAGCATCCAATCATAAAATGTGAGTTTATAGCAATTTCAGTATTTTTTAGAAAATTTTAAACCTTAAAATCGTCATTTTCGTGACTGTCTCCAAGACCAAATGTTTACATACAAAGTATGTTTTTTACTAAGAAAAATAAAATGATAATTATAATAATTGTTAATTCTTGTAAAAAAAACTATTTGTTTTCAAAGGAATTTTTTTTTCTTTTTAATTACGTTAATTTTCATGCATGAGTAATTAAAATGCTTGTATGCAAATCTTGACGTCATTTTCGTGACACGTGAAAATAACTTCATATATCATCAAGGGATGGTGCCACCATTCACTTTTTTTAAAGTTTAAGATCAGAAATCAACATTGACGATATGTGGAGAAAATAAATCTCAAGAAAATTAAAAACAGGTAAGAGTTAACATTATTTTTATTGTTTACATGCTGTGCGTATTTTTATTGCTTGTCATTTTCGAGATGTATAAAAAATAAAAAAAATATTATTATAAAATTTAGAACAAAGTTTTATTTTAATATAGAATGACGACCAGAAGAAGGAAATGTGACGATATCGGCTTAGTGAAAGCATGTTTTTCTGTACAGAATGAATTATTGACGATCTGTCATTTTCGTGACGGTCATTTTTGTGACGTCACGAAAATGACATTTGTTGCAGATTTACTATTTTGTAAGCCCTGGATTTAAATAATTTTTTATTTTGAGTTAAAAGATTTGTTGGTGTAGGATAAGCTTTATATTTAAATATTTAAAGTACTTTCCGGTATCCAGGTAAATATAAAAAAATTACATACGACATTAATATTAAGATACAATTAAAAAAGCAAACTTTTAATTATTATTTTTTTTTTTTTTTCCCCTCTAAGGTGTCATTGAGAATATTACTCAAAATATTTTACTTGTGTCATTTATGGCAAGATGCAGAAAAAATAAGTTTGCATGGCCTGAGAAAGAGGATGTCCATGAAATTCAAGTGCCACATATTCTGTGCAAAATTAGGAATTCTCCTGAACCTGCTTCAAATAGATATTTTAAACTTCAGGATGAAGATTTTAATAATGTTCAAAATGCTTTTTCTGAATTTAATTCAGTTAATCATTAAACTTGTAACTACAAGGATTTTAATACAATAAAATTGCTTGATATTCTCATTATTGCTCTTTCTTTTCCCTTCACAATCTTTTCTCTATTGTTCTAATATGTTCCATTTTTAATATTATATGGTCCTATTTCATTGACAAACAATGTTATTTCAGTGAAAAATAGTCATTTTGACAAATATTGTCATTTCAGTGACAAACAGCCGTTTCAGTGACAAACATTGTCATTTCAGTGACAAACCAGTCATTTCAGTGACATCATTTTTTGACATCTTTAAATGCTATAATTAAAAATTTAATGCAAGTAAACTAATTATTTCCAGTTTATAGTCAAGAGGTATGCAGTCTATGATATTTCCCATTGATATAATTTATGTTTATAAAAAATTAAATTTAAATTTATTTTTTTATTTTTTTATTTTTTTAAATTAAAAAATTTTGGGTTTTTTTTATTTTATTTTATTTTTTAAAATGGGAAGAACTTTTTAGAAAAGCCTAAGTCTTGTATTTTTTAATGAATCTGAACCACAAAAAAATTTTTTTTAAATGGTAATTTTGATTTTATAAGATAATTAAAATTATAAATTTTTATTGAAAAATTTCAATAAAATTTTAAAAAATTATGATCGATCTCTGTCAAACTCAGAATTTATTTAAGATGTACTTACGGACTTATTTTAAAAAATTCAAATTAAAATACAAAGTTTGAAAAAAAAGTTTAAAAAAATCCAAAATGCACACTTATGTGATATTCAGCCATATGTACTGTGAAAGTGCATCCTTTTTTATTATGTTTGAATGCTTATAAAGCTGCTTAATAATCTTTAATTAAGTACTCATAAATTTGATGTAACAGGTGTAGCAAGCTGCTATATACAGTTCATAACTGTTACAAAATAATAATAATAATAATAATAATAATAATAATAATAATAATTTCTATATAAAATTATTGTCATTAAAGAAAAGTGGCGTACGTTGGACCATACGCCATTTTAGGACAGGTTTAAATTGTAGATTTAATTTTGCAAATAGAAATTAGGTTTTAGAATGTCATAGAACAGTCTAATTTTCACTGTATTTTGGTATCTCTCATTTACATGAAGATTTAATCCAATTTTCTTTATTTTGAAAGGTTACGAATTATAGTAATGTTTTATTTTAAAAACAGATATTTGGTGCAAGAAATGAAGTAATTTCAATTATAAAAGTATGAGGGAATGAAAACATGAACATTCTTAAAAAATTTAATATTAAAATATACTTTGTACTGCTAAGCCTAACATTTTTAGAGCTGTTACAGGATAATGATTCAAGTGGAAATAGGTTAGAACACAATTTCAAACAGACATTACTATGTAAATGCATAGAAAGCCCATTTGCAGGCAGTAGTGACAATTATTATAGATTTATAAATGTTATCAGAGTGGGGGGGGGGGGGAAAGGGGGGGATATGGAGCCGGATGGGACATTATAAAGGTTTATTTTTATTTGTTTATTTATTTATTAGGTATGGAAATGTCTTGAAGTAATTATCTTGCTGATATAAACTTTGAAATAAATTTTATTTGAAAAGATTTTTAAAGTTCATGCCAAATTGATTTGAGTAAATATTGAATTAAGAAAATTTCTAAAATTCACTATATATAAAGTGTTCCAATGTGACTCATCTTTCCCTATAATTATTTTATAGATTTAGTTTACAGTGGGACAGTTGTCTTTTCCCTTCCTTAAGGAATTCAAGCTTAATCATCTTATACAGAGCTCTTGAATACCTTTTGGTTTCTATGAAACCATAGAAAATGCTATGGGTCATTTGTAAATATTTATAAAAGAAACTAAAATCAAATAAGAAATAAAAATATTCAGCACATTTTTATTTATTTGTTTATTTTATCTCACTATTAAGCCCATGAAGACAAATAAATAAGTAAAATAAAATAAAATAAATTTCTTTCCTTTCTAATATACATTAGATTTTAAATAATTTTCTAGCCTTAAGTTCTTAAGTACTTTTATTGAGAATAACGAGTCTGGAAGATTTCTTTTTCTGTACCTTTAAAATATATAAATTTCATTCTCTCAATATCAATATTATAAAAATTAAGTTAACATTTTGAAGAAAATACATTAGATGCACTATTATCGATTACCGATTTAAAAAGTGTATTTTATTTTCCTAAGATTAAATATAAAAAAAAAAAAAAATCAGCTGAAGCAAGAAGTAGAAGAAAATTTTTGAATTATTCCTTTAATTTTTCTTTTTCTTTTTCTTTTTCTTTTTTTTTTTTTTTCGCTTCGCTTTGAAGAAAATATACTAAATTCACATTACACGAAATGAGTTACGAAAAAAGTTTCACTATCTTCCGAAGTTGTAAAACGTTCATCTCTGATGCCAGGTATCATAAAAAAAGATTTTCGCCTATTCAACAGTCAAGAATAAGTGCTATAAAAATCTGCCTGATCGGGATGGTCGCGACAATTTCGACCATTATCACCCTCTCACACACCCATGCCGAGCCTCCGTTGCGTGCCGGCTGGAAAACAGAAACAAGAAGAAATGTACAGCGATCACATCCAATACCTTCTCCTACTAGAGGCCCAATCCCGCATCTGCGCAAAAGAGAATTAAGGATTGCTATATTTGGCATACTCATCACTTTTTTGGCAAGGTATTAAAAGAGGAAATGATTTACGTAAGGATTAGATAAGAGCAATAATTTTCTCATCAAACTTTTGCTTACGTTTTTTTCTTCGCGAAAATTTTATTTAACAAATTATTTCGGTAGAGATTTCAGAGATAATTTTCTTTTTTTTATCTGTGTTTTATTTTCATTTTTCTGCAAAATTTTCGAAACTCCAAATGAGTTTTTATATTTCTGTGTTACACTCCTGTTTTTAATAACAGTTAATACAGTCACTTTAAATCAGTGTTGGGCATAATTGATTAAAAAGTAATTGAATTACAATTGAATTACAATTAAATTACAATTATTTTACTGTTAATCGATTAACAAGTAATTGATTATAAATAAATTGAATTACTTATTCAATAAATTTAATTACTTATTCAATTTATTTTTAATCAATTACTTGTTAATCGATTGACAGTAAAATAATTATAATTTAATTGTAATTCAATTACTTTTTAATCAATTATGCCCAACACTGCTTTAAATATATGAGTGGCGTGGAGAGGAGGAGGCTAATTATTGTTTATTTTAGACAAATTATAAAATATGCTTAATAAATTTTATGTTTAAACTAAGAAAAATAATCCAGTCTTCATTATTTAAAATTAAACATGCTTAAAATGTGAAGAAATTTATTTATTTCGAACAAATTCCAACATTTTGTAGCATTACAGACATGTAATAATTTGTTGCTGGTAAATTTAGACATAAACATCGTAACATATTCCTTATGACTGCTGAAAAAAAAAAAAAAGACAAATTTATACAGTTTTTTTTATGTACGGATATTATAAACTATTAAAACAAAGGTTTGTTTCAAAATAAAAAACATAATTATGCATTTGAAAATATATCTCTAAAATTTCCCATACGGACTTCTTAAATTTCCTGGCAGACCTTCTAACGTAAAAAGTAAGGAATGACTCCATCCGACTTTCCTAACAATAATTACCAGGCGTTTAAATAAATTGGAATCACTGAGTATTTCAGTAAATGAACAAAAGTGAAAAAACATTATATTGTAATTGAGTATTTCACCCCAAGTCCATATGTTTGTACACAGATTCTAGTGTAACCGTTTTTTTTTTCTTTCTTTCTTTTCTTGTAAAAGTATGTAGAACGTCTTGTAAATGAATGTAGCCAAGAACGGAATTTCTAGTAATTATCATTCTACCAAAAATTATAAACCTATTATTAGTTTTATTCTCTTTTAGATCGACTTTAGGTAGTTATATAAGGCGACAGAGGCGTATTATATCATTAAGGCAACAAAGGCATAAATTCTTTTGTTCTTCCATCATCCCCCCATCGAAAAATAAAACCTCTATGTCATACGCACACATTATTTAGCCCTAATACATATATGCTAGCAAATCAATGTAGAATATATCAGTTTTAGCTATTTAAAATAATTTAATGTTGCTGAAACAAACTTTTAATTAATTTGTGACCGTAGATGGTAATACATAGGGGAGAGTTGTCTAAAACGGGGACGGCGGGTCAAATGGGGACGTCCAGTTTCTCATTGATTAGTGCTGTTTTCTTTTAATCCAATAGTCTACGATAATTCTAATTCGGCTATATACAAGTTTGAATCTAGTTGTTGACATATTTAGCCGGTTCATTTATTTTCTACAAAGTTTTCAATTTTTTTCGATTTTCATTTCGATTGTGGTCGTACACTCTATTGGATCTTATCAAGTGACCGTTGATCGTTCGAATTTGGTAAGTATGTTATGAATTCGTCTAGATTTAATTTACATTTTCACATATTGTTTTATAGTTTTGTCTGACACGTATGCGTAGGGACGCCACGTTTTTAGCATACGTCATGGTCGGCTCAAATGGGGACATTGACGGTAGTCCAAAACGGGGTCGTCCCCATTTTGGACGCCATGGAAGTAGGATAAATTTACAATTGTTATTTCGTTTTTAAAGTGTTTTAAAAGAGTACAAGTGCTTATTTATGTGTGTAATACATGTGTGGAGAGGACGAATAAGAGACAAGAAAATGGCTCATGCATCACCCTGGACGCTACGTGACAATTTACTAGGTAGGAAAACTTTCCGGAACTGCATTTTCAAGAGCAGCTTCTGTGCAAAATGCTATGAATGGATTAAAAAAAAACAGGCATATATCTCTTTAACAGAGTAGTGTTCCTTGAACATTTTTTTGCGCCTTCAGAAACAACTCAAAAACCTGCTTACAACTCTTTAGAGCCTCACTTAGCATCAAGGTGTGAAAACGTCACACCCCAACCTACCACTTCACCATTTGGAATATCTCCAGATATAGAACCCCAGAAATGTGCAGTTTTTAACACTTCGCCTAATAATGCCTCTACCACAAGGAACTGAATGTTAGCAAAAAAAAGTGAATGACATGAGGAAAGGTAAAACTGTCATACTCACTTCATCACCTTACAAAGCAGAATTGAAAGCTGTAGAACAAGAGAAAAATGCAAAGCAGAATAAACAGAAAAGAAAATTGGTCAAGAAACCCACCGAACCTAATCCTAGGTATCCAAAAGAGAAGAAAATAAAAAAATTCAAGACCCAATATTATCATCTGATGAGGACACTTGTATTTTTTGTAATGAACTTTACATTGACTCGAAAGACAAAGAGAGGTAGATTCAATGTAGCAGCTGTCGAAGTTGGGCACATGAAGTCTGTTCAAGTGTTGAAAAAAGCGATGTCAATTTCATATGTGAGGTCTGTGTTTGATTATTTTTTGTGTCATTCAAGTAACTGTTGAAAAAGATAACAAAATACTTTATCTGATCTTGATTTTGCATCAACTTCACCTTTTCTTTGTAATCCAAGTTTTTCTAATAAAATTTCGCATTAGGACTTGAATTTACGTTACTTCTTATGAGTACCCCATTTTACCCAACCGGTTGTCCAAAACGGGGACTTTTCACATTTTTCAGAAAAATGTTTTTTCTGCCTATACTAATGATATTTTTTTAAAAATAACTTTGCCATCCGATAGTCCAAGACATGTTCTATTCAGGAAATGCTTTGCCAAATTTTTCTTATTTATAGATTTTTTTTTACGGACAGAGATATGTTAACGTCCCCGTTTTGGACAACTTTCCCCTATATAAAATTTTTAATCACTTAAAAAAAAAAAAAAAAAAAAAGAAAAGAAAAGAAAGAAAGAAAGAAAGGATAGGAAAGAAAATCTTACACCTATGAAAGCCCGTTATAATTCGTGCCATACTTCAAAAAGATTTCAGTAAAGTTTGGAGAGTTGACCGTTAAATTATATACACACAGTTCTCACTTTGAAGAAAAATGTTCAGTACCCGTAATTGTATCAATTGCAGTAAAATTCAAAATGCTGAATTTATTAAAGAGTCATTTAACTTTTAGTCATTTATTGTGTTAAATTTAATGTTTTTCTGGAAAAAGCGCCCTCTGGTGGACATTTTGGTATTTTTTTTTCCCCCGAAATTCCTTGAGCGCATCTCGTGTCTAGTCTATCTACCAAATTTCGTTGCATTCCGTTCACCCGTTTGCGCTGTAGGATACTGTTTATAGGGGGAGTTTAATTGTAACCACCCTGTATATATAAGCAACTTTTCATAATTCTAAGACAATAATTAACAAAAAAGATTCATAGCATCCACCATCCTCGTAAGAAGTAATTTTGAATTTAGATGTATTACGGAAAACACCCACACATGTAAACAAATGGATATTTCTGGTCTTGGCTATCAGACAAACACATAAAACATACATAATTATTATTATTATTATTTTATACTATTATTTAATATTTAAATTATAATTGATTAATTAATCCTATTCCTAATTTAAAAAATATTCCTTGATAAATAATTAAGACAAATTAAATTAAGTTAAGTTTTTAATTAATTTGTTTTACATGAATGTTGGCTAATTTGTTAACTTTTTACTTTCTTCTATATGTAATATAGAGAAAGTATTGGATTCGCGAAAATTTTCGACCTCCGTTTTTTGACGGATCTACACGTTTTGGGGTGTCCTGACACGAATTGATAGTTTTCAGAAAATGTCTGTCTGTCTGTCTGTGTGTCTCTCTGTCTCTGTGTGTGTGTGTGTCTGTCTGACTGTCTGTATCATTTTTTTTTGTGGACGCTGTATCTCACGAACCAATGAATTAAATTTAACCAAACTTGGTATTTAGTTGCACCCTGACATGAACTGGTGCCTATCAGATTTGGGGATGAATAGCTCAACAGGTGGCGCTGTAATCGCATTTTATGCAAATTTTTAACATGGCAGCATAGGACAAAATTCCGTATAAATGGGCATAATGAGAGTTATTTTAAACTTGTGATTGTAAAATTAATAAGAATTATTGATAATAGTAGTAGTTAACTAGGAAAAAAATTTTGAGCATGGGGGGGGCATCGCTTCCCCCCCCCTGGGGAGGTAAATTTTGAAGATGGATATCATTCGAAAGATCTCGTCAATACCTTTAAAACGAATGGTTGAACCATAAATCTGTGATAATTTAAAACAAAGTTATCGATTTTTTTTACTTTTAACGAAAAAAAAAAAAAAAAAAAAAAAAAAAAAATCGTAATTTTTTTTTTTTTTTTTAATATTGTTACTGGTTGAATATGTATATAGGAAAATATAGAAGAAAGTCTTGTGGTGGCCACAACATACTAGTTTGATAATATAATCACGTTTTCCTACACTTTATATATATTTATTCCCAAATTTAAACAAAAAGAATTCAGGTGAACTATTTTAGGTTTCTAAGAAAGAAAATACAAAAAGCAAAAAGCATTTATACGGCTTTAAAGATTGTTCTCAAGGTTTGCGAAGTTTTTAAATAGATAACGACAAGTTTTTGTTTTCTTTTCGCCGAATATCAATTGAGGAAGAATTGCTGAAGCATTATATCTAAAAGGTAATAGCTTAGATGGGTGTTAGAGGAATTGATTTTTTCTGCCTTCTATATTCTTAAAAGAAAGTATTCAATTCGTAACAATTTTCGTCTTCCTGTTTTCGATAAATTTACACGCTTTGAGATACAGTAACTGCCGCTTAATAAATTCACTGGTTAATAAAATCAGCTGCTTAATCTGATCAAATTGCCAGGACCGGAATCAAATCAATACAAACTACTTTTAAAGCCGCCGGTTAATAAACTCAAAAAAAAAATAACTTTTTATATACCATGTTTTAAATTTTCTGATGAATCATAGAGCTCTTATCAATGTGCATAAAATTTTTAAATTGATAATGACGTCAATTTTTGTGAGATGCATCATTTTAACTTTTTACAATTTTTTAATGTTCGACGTTTAATTAAATGTATTTATTTTTATGTCGAAAGAAAATGAACTCGTATTTTTTTTTTTTTTTTTTTTTTTTTTTTTTTTTTGGCAACAATTAAATTATAGCTAATATTTTAATGGCTATTTTAAAGCTATTAGGATGTTATTATTTTCATATTTTAATTAATTATAAGAAAACTGATCAAAAATTCGAAAATCGGACTTCGAAGTATTGTGTTGTCACTGGGTTCTGAGCTATTGTGAAAGTTTCAAATGTCTAGCTAGTAGGGAAGTTAGTTAAAATTCGATTGCAAGATTTGTACCGAACAAACAAACAAACCAGAATAGAAGTTAATAAACACATGGTAAAAATATCTCCTCAGCAGCCAAACTTATCATTTATGCACACTAAAAAATATTTCTATTTACGTTGTTATTATTATTATTATTATTATTATTTTAATAGAAAAAGATATTGAAGCGCAACAAGCCCTCTGTTATCGCTCATTGTCGAAGAATTTACACATGCAGTACAGTTACAAATCAAACACGCCCCTTAATTTATCTCCGTAACAATTTCAAGGAACGTATTCTTCAAAGCGCAGTAATAAGTTACAAATTTGATTTGAAATGATAGTATATATATTTTAATTTGTAATTATTAAAAGGCAATTTCTAGTTCTTATTTTGAAATTACTATAATTCATGAGGTTTAAACGGAAAGAGTTTAAATTTATAAGAACAGCGTGAACTTTTGGTAAAGTAATCATGATTTTCCTCAATCGAAAGTGCATGGGAACTTGAAATGCGTTTAATTTACTTATATCAAAGAAACAATTAATTAATTATCTATCAAGAATTAATTAATATTGTTTACTAATTCCATTATTCGTTACATTTTGAAGTTTATTTCCAAATTCAGGGAAGTAATACCTTTTCCTTAAGCGTAGGGACGTTCGTCGGATATAAAAATCAGTCGCTTAATGAGATCGCTTTGGCTCAGAGCGAATGTGATTTTAATAAGCGGCGGGAACTGTACTTTCAACACGCTTTGAGCATTTTTTAGAAAATGATCGTCTGTGTGTAGTGACAAAATTATCTGGAAGCTCTAGCTCAAGAACACAGACATTCACAGAATTTCATGCAAAAATATATTTAGTTGCACCTTGACCTAACTTGGTGCCTGTCGGCTTTGGTGCAAATCGCCCAATAGGTGGCGCTGACATACAGAGATTTCTCTCGTTTAAAGAAACGCTATGTATGAGCTATTAATCTACATAAATGCACAAAAAAATAATATGTGAGAGGACCATTGTGAAAAACTATGTTTATTGAATCGGGTGTGCATCGGTCGACAGATAGTGTTGCTATGCTGTAATATTCTCCGTGTACCAGAAGATAATGAAAGACAATATCTCTCAGCTTCTATTCTGTATAATTACATACAACTTAATATGTGAAAGGACAATTATTAAAAATAATGCTGGTTAATTTGGGCGCATATCGGCCAACATGTGGTACTAATGTGTTGCATTTTTTCCCGTGTAGGAGGAAGGCTTTATTTCAGCTTCAATAACTTCAGCTTCTATAGACATAACATATAACCTATATCACAAAATTTCTATTAATACAGAAAAGTACCTCAAAGGATTGCGATCCATAATTAATTCATGCATTCAAATTCTTTTATCCTCTACAAAATCTAAATATTTCACACGCACAATATACTATAACAATATTTAGCTTTTTGAGAAAACGTGCAATGCATGTGAAAAGAATAATTGCAATTATGCAAAATAAATAATAACATATGATCCCATAAAAGAGCTATATATTTCAAATATGTCATGTAACATATTAAGACTTAATTCAAATAGGAAATGCAAAATACGCTATAAAGCGTTTTTTAAGCAATTAATAATTATAGACAGTAAAGTTGTCAAATACTTCTATACAGATTTATAAAAAATTACATTAGCGTATCCAAAGTTGTTTTTAACAGAAATATTCTACTACAATGAATGTCGATAATAGAATTGATTTCCTTTAAAATAGAATAAATTTATTAAAACATATGCTTCGTTTATTTACTTACCTTTTCCAATATATGCTGTTTCATTTAAGTGATAATAATTAACAATCTGGAAAACTTTTTCGCGACGGGATTAAAATTCCTTAACGGTGCATTATTTAGAAATGTTAACGGGGCATTAATTAAGAAATATTGCCTGAAAGCAAAAGTATAATTTGGAGGTAGTTAATCTTACGAATATTTTTGATGTAGTTTGTAATACAATACAGTTTTTTTTTTTTTTTTTTTTTTTCAATCTTTAACATTTTCTGGAAGTTTAAATTTCTCAACTATTAAAATGAAAAATGTGCTGCTTATACTTTAGCACCATCATGTTGTAATTGTATTTTTAATTATACTTTCATATTTCAGTGTATTTCCAATAATTATTTGAACTAGTATGGCCCAGTGGTCGAAACTCGACCACTTTTTTGCAATGGAAAGCAAAACAAAGTAATAGTACAGTACGTTAAAAAATTAAGACCACAAGCGTATTGGTGCATTTCTGAAGAAGAGAGCATAATATGCAAATTTTTAGTTACGTATTTAAAATTGATAGGAAAACGCATCCTATACTAACTTCAACTTTTAAAATTAAATTAAATTTCATTAAAACTTATTCATTTTTCTAAAAATTAAAGACTGTGACTGTTAAGAAATTGTAAGACCACCTGAGAAAATAAGCATATTATGCATGACGTCAAACTCAATATAAAGCGCATGTGTCATTATTTTGTAAAAGCATTACCTAAGAAGCAAAGGCTTAGGTTTTGAATGTGTTATCTACGATTAATTTGACGATGCCTCGAGGTAAAGAATTATCGGAGTGCGAAATGAGAAAAATTTTATTTTATAAAAGTTCTGGTAATTCTGAAAGAGATATTGGGAGGTTAATGAAACATTCTATAACTGCCATTCATAATGCCATAATTAGAAAAGATTATTCAAACAAAATAAAACGATCTCGTAGAAAAAATATTTTTACAGCACATGATAATAGACAAATTTTTCGACTGCCAATTAAGAAAGGTCTTTCCACACGTGAAATTTCGAAACGTTTCAGCAAGAAAACTTCACATGTAACAATCTGGAAGAGCCCTAAATTAAATATTAATACGAAATATATGAAATATATGAAATTGAAGAAAATACCAAAGTTATTGAAATGCCATTGAGAAGAAAGATTAAAATGGGCTAAAAATGTCATGTCATGGAATGATGAGTGGAAACAAATCATATTTCCTGATGGAAAGAAATTTAACCTTGATGGTCCCGATGGTTACAAACACTATTGGCATGACTTGAGGAAGGAACCAAAAGAATGCTTCAGTCGACAAATGGGTGGAGGATCAGTAATGATTTGGGGAGCTTTCAGTTGTGAAAGGTTGTGTGATTTACAGCGGATTTCGGGTCATATGAACTCTACACAATATCAGCCTATGCTATATGATCATATGATACCGTTTGGACCTTTATTAGGTGGTGCTAACTGGATGTTTTAATAGGACAATGCTGCCTGTAATGCATCTAAATCACACAGGAGTGGTTTAAAAAAGAAAAACATAATGTTTTGCCATGGCCAAGTCGAAGTCCAGACTTCAACTTCATGGAAAACCTATGGGGTACATTATCTCATAAAGTTTACGCTAATAATAAACAATTTTCATCTGCCAATGAACTGGAAGTAGCCATTGTAAAAGAATGGTACAATATTTCTATAACTGAACTTAATCACCTGGTTACTTCAATGAAAAATAGAGTGTTTGAGATCATAAGGAAAAATGGAGGACCAATATCATATTAATTTTTTATACAATTTTGTTTTTTGACAAGTGGTCTTAAATTTTCTTAACAGGTTATTTTTTACTTATTTCTAATATATATTTTAATTAAACATTTATTGCATTATACCAAGTTATTGCAAACTAATTTAAATAAAATATAGAGCAATATGTTATTTTATGTATTTAAACTATCATTAGAATCTTTATTTTTCTTATAATTTACAAAATTAAAGTGGTCTTATAATTTCTTGACGGACTGTATTCTCGTAAACGGAATTGAATTGCAACTCAACAGCGCCACTTGTCGGTTAGTATGAACCCAAATTCAAACAGAATAGTTTTACATAATGTCCATATCATATATCATGTTTTATGCGTTTGTACACTACGGAAGTTGAGGTAGAACCTGACTTAAATGGGGTGAATCACAACATATCAGCATCACCTATTGGGTGATATATTCCAACAGCTAATCAGCACCAATTTAAATCAAGGTCTAACCAAGTATCAGTCGCATTTAAATTCCGCCCATTGGTTCATGCGATACTACAAAATTTCCCTAACATATCATATACACACAGACAAATAGTCATTTTCTAAAAATGAGCGAATCATGTTTAGTACATCTCAAAACGCGTAAATTCATCGGGAAACGGAAGTTAAAAATATTCACGAATGCAATACTTTCTTCTATATCATTTTATATGACAACGCCAACTACCGATTAACATGGAAAAAAATTTAATCAATATAATCCATATTAAGTCGTGTTCAAGAAATCTCAAAAAATTTAAACTGTAAATTCATTGAAAACCGGAAATAAAAAATTTTTCCGAATCTTATACTTTCTTCATAAACACTCATTGCCGTAAAAATTTGCGTACCAAGAAATAATTGTTAGACCGTAACGAAACTTGGCATGAAGGAACGTGTCAGACAGATATGCAAATGATTAGAAATGCAGTGTGATTGCGCATTGCAGAATGCCACCAGAGGGTGTTGTACTTTGTTCTTCTTGAAGTATAGAACAGGTAAGCAGAGCTTGTTGGATGTACATAATATTTTCAGAGGGACGCTTTTTAAATAGATATGCTGTTACGCCGCCGTCGAAGACAAAACGAGCAGCTGTCAGAGTCCGAGAGGGAAACAGTCATCGGAATGATGGAATCCGAGTGATCAGCTTGGCGAATATTCAGCCACCTAGGCCGTTCTGATTTTACTATGAGGAGGTTTTGGGACCAGTGGACAAGAGAGAAGTTGCTTACGCTGTGACCAGGCTCAGAATGCGACCAATCATTGAAAAAACCGTCACATCATACGAAACATACGCATGTCGCCAACTCTCTCGTTGTCCGCCATCCGGACATATGCAGCACCTACACGACCTGTCCATGTATCTGTATGTACCATCGCAACGGAAGGTGCCTGGCTAAAAGACATTTGCTATCGCAGCACCCATTGCGTGTGCTTCCAATATCCACACCATCTCCTCCATTTGAAGTGGTGTCGCGCTCAAAAAAATTGGATTTCAACCAAATGGAACCAGGTCGTCTTCAGCGACGAATCCAAATTCAGTTTGGGCAGCGATGACAATCATGTATGTGTGTGGAGGCACCCTGGTGAATTCCTCAATCCTATCTTTGCTTTACAGCTGCACACGCCGCACCCACAGCTGGTGTGACGGTATGGGATGACATTGCATACGACACACGGTCATTCCTAATATCGATCCACGGACACGACAGCTCAGCAGTACGTTTGTCACATCCTTCAGCATATTGGTGTGTTGCCACTCATGGCAGGGCTCCCATGAACCATTTTATCACAGGACGATGCTCAGCCACATACAGCAAGTGTGTCCCAGACTGCCTCCGTCACAATACCACCCTTCCCTGGCCTGCTCGATCCCCAGATTTGTCACCAATTGAGTATATCTGTAATCTCTTGTGACGGCAAGTTGGGCCGCCTACGAGTTTGTACGAATTAGAGGCGCATTTACAAGAAATATCGAACGAGATGCCGCAGGACATCATACAGGACTTGTATTCCTCAATGTCCACCCTTATCGCATCGTGCATTCAGGCTACAGGTGACCCACCAGGATACTAAAACCGCCATTCTTTTGTAATTTTTTGTATAATAAACGATAATTTTGCTTTCATTTTGTAATCACTTACTTATATCAACTTTTTCTCACGTATGTAAAATTTCGTTTCATTCTGCCAACACTTTCTTGGTTCGCAAATTTTTATGCCAATGAGTGTATATACAGGAGATATAGTAATAAATCCATTTATTTAAAAATAAGTAGTCAATTTCAGTTAGTTGAAATGCATTATGCTTTAGCTAGAAAATGTGTCTTCAAATTAGAGTGGACGTAAATCACACAAAAAAAGAAAGAAAGAAATTATATCATAAATAAATTAGAAAAAAAAATGAATTTTCATAAATCAAATCCTTTTTTAATTTGCGTATATATTCAATAGTATAAAAACTTCAATCTACCACTCATTCACTCATAATCATTTTTTACTACTTTAATGGCCGTTGCCTCTTAGAATGAAAAATCTGTAGTCGAAAGTTTAAAAATGCTACATCTATACAAATTACTGTGCCCATGATTTTATTTGAATTTTAAGCAATTGCAGATTTAACATTTTTCTTCATTAGGGATTTAACAATACAAAAGAATATGTGTATAAAATGAAAAATTGCATAAAAAATAAAAGCATTTTAAATTACCTTCCTCACTGTGATATAGAATATCACATATTATAAAATTTATATTCTTCTCTTTAAAAGATAGGTAAATTCTCTAAATAAATAAAATTATAAATTAAATTCTTTAATCTTAAATCAACTATTTAAAATATAATGGAATAACTGTTTTTAACCTATAAATAAGAAATTTACAATATGCGTTTTCTAATTTTTTTTCTTCCCTTTCATGTCTTTTTCAATGTAACTGAAACAAAAATCTTTGATCTGTTCCCAGTGTTCACTTAACAAGCTTAACGCACTGAAAATTCTTTTCGCTCTGTAAATGATAATGTTTTGTCTTATTTCTATCCTATTGTTTTGTGAAACCAGAAAATAATTAATTCGGTCTCTTTTAATCTTACATAGAAATGTAACTCCTGCAACCTCTTGTCGCCAATTTTACATCAACGGTTAAATAGAATATTTGCTTAGCTAGTTATTTTCACAGGGTCTAAAGCTTGGCGAAATCATGCCAACATTCACTAACAATGGTCAATAAATTACTCGTCACTTTAAAAAAATATACATATGAATATTCCTAACGTAATGACCGTTAGGAATTCTCTATCTTAAACTTTGAACTTGGCTTGTATAATTCAACGCCAAATGCATTGTCATTTTTTGCTTCAGTTTAGGAGCACACACTTTCTTACTTTTTACTGACCATGTAAGATGTAAAAAGCTCAAGAGCGATTCGGGCCTGAGGCTCGGCCTGTTCCTCGCGTTTGTTTCCCCACTCCATGTTTAAAAATTCGTACTGTTAATTCCTCTATGGTCAAGCCACAAAATTGCTTTATTGGTATATGGAATAAATTTACCTGAAATAATATATTGCCTCTTGGATGCGTTCTTGGGTAACCAGTTTTCATCTTTAATTAATTTTAACTTGACTGTTTTTTTTTTTTTTTTCAGCTTATTCTTAGCGGCCAACGCAAATAAGACTACCTTTTCAACAGTTAAGAAACTTCATCATATACTGTGTTAAATCAATATGACACTCACATCGTAAGAAAATAATTTTTTTATTCTGCAAATTTGGCTAATCATACCTTTCAAATGGTACCATTTTCAGCCCTCTACTCCCATAATTAATATGTTAAAAGTATACGACAAATTTCATTTTTACCTATTAATATATAGATGGTTTACTTTTCTTAAATCAATCTCCATCCTTAAAAATATTTCAATGTACTATTATTAGAAAGAAATGGACCGTTAAAGGGTTAAGTAGACTAGTAAAATACACACAATAATATTTTTTAAATTATAAACTATGACATAAATTAAAAAGTATACATTAAGATCACAAAAAGAATGCTAAAACATAAATTACTCTTTTTTTTTTTTTTTTCAATAAATCAAAAATTGTTACAAATAAATAGTCTTTATTCTTTTTTTAAATATTTAGAAAAAGAGCACTAAATATTAAAAATTTAATAAGCTTAAATGAGAACTCTATTATTTCCGCCTCTTAGCTGATTAAATTGCAGCTATTATTACACTTAACGTTCCGATAACGATCACGTTTTCAGGTTAACGGAAAGTCCTTTGAGTAGATTTATTTCATGTTTGCGGAGCCTTATGATATCTAATATAAATTAGGCTTTGTATTTTAAGCGATAGAGTAATAGTTAATAGTATAAAATTCAATTTCCACTCAACTTCGTGAGTGAGTTCGATGACTTTTCTGGACGTTGCCTTGGTTACTTCTTAGGGTGAATATCAAAGTTATAAACGCTTAAAACCAGGAGTAGTTTAAGAAAATATCATAAACGCTTAATAGTAAGGTAAAACAGAGATTTAACTATTAAAGAAGATCAATCTGTTCTTGATAAAAACGATTTCCAGTTATAAAACATTTTATTTGATTACAAAATTATCTTTTTGTTAATAAAACACCTAGCTTTTCGAAACTAACGCAAAAATTTATGTCATAGCTAAAACAATATATTGGAATACAAAAAAAAAAAAAAAAAAAAAAATCTATGTTTTCTATGCGAGTATTTCAACTGAATAAAAGGGTATGAATAGAAATGAAATAACCTAGTGTGTCACTCACACGACTTTCTCTTACCCTGAAATTTATTACTATAATTACAGGTTAGAGATTAAGAGGTAAGGTAACGAGTACTGTTCCGTAAATCTATGCTAAAACAATTAAAATTAGGCTTCGACATAGTTTTATATGATAATTAGTTCTGTGTGAGGGGGGCTACCGCCACACTCAACCCCCCGTTTCATTACTGCCCCTACATTTATATAGAATTAAAATCTGTTATTAAAATTAAAAGTTCACTTAAAATTATTCAGGCAACTTTCAGACAACTTTCAAGTAACATTCCTTAACTTATCAGTCTTGATCAACAAACTTATCAGTCTTGATTAAACTTTTCCAGCAACAAACTTATATTAACTTGCAAATACAACTTTTGGATCTTCTGAAAATATTCGTTTTTAAGTTACTCTAAGAGACACAGACAAAGATCAAACATTAAAAAATTTGACTTCAGTAACCGAGAAGCCTCAAAACGTGTAAATATACAAAAACAAGCATTGAATATTTAGCTTAAAAACGTACATTATTTACCATATGTCTATGAGGAATTAGTTTCAATTCCTGAGCAACTTTCCTAAACATGGTAAAATATTTTAGCAAAGCACTTCCAATAACAATAAAAATAAATGTTATCGCTTAAATATTTGCTGCCTGTATATGGCTTGTACAGACCACAAGGTGCACCTAAATAAAATCCTATAGTAATAATAAATGGCACAACCTAAAATATACTTCCATCAATTTTCAGCTGTTGTCGCACTATAATCTAGTTCTTTTGAGTGGCCCTGTAAATAAACAGTGAATGATTTCCCTACCATATTTTACTTGAAACATGTTTTTACGCATATAAAAAATATACATTCATTTCATTTAGTTTAGTGCAGTCTATTTATGTTAAACTCTACTAACCTGCAATTTCCCCCATAGACGTAATGTATTTGAGTTATCTTGAGTGTCCCTGTACACGAACCATTTGCATCACCTCAACGAAAAGCTTAGTGTAGCATGAGCATCTTTGGACTTTCTGCTATCATTTGTTCTTGAGATATGCTGATAACAAACAGACAGACACGCACACACACACACACACAGACCAACCGCTAAAAACATGATTTTCGGATTCAGGGAACCTCAAAACATATAAATATAACAAAAACTCACTTTCGAAAATTTGACCCTAAAACAATACTGTCTCTACCTTATGGGTAAGAGAAAGTAAAAAGGGATAATTTAACAGAAAATTTATATTACAATCTCAATAATGCATTAAAAAATAAAGAAAATAGAATTTCATCAATGGTTTGCATAATTTTGGAAAATCCATTTATTGGTTTAAATAATAAATTAAATATACAAAATTTATTGGTCGATTTACAAAAATTTATGTCAGTAAAAAATAAATTTAGAAAATGAATAATATAATAATAAATTAAACATGTAAAATTCAATTACGTCATGAAAAATTAATAATATAAACAAACAGACAGGATTAAAAAATTACGATGTTATTGTTAATTTCTTGGAGACGTTTAGACTTCAAAATATATAAATATCAAGATGTAAGAGATGTAAGAGATGAAGCCATTTGTTTTAAATGTTTAGTAGTTGGAACTGGCAAGATAAATAAATTTTTAAACAGATGTGTAAAATTCGAGTGCGCTATGCGGGTGTAGATTGATACGTTTTTTAAATAATTAGAATGAACAACTGAAAAAAAAAAAAAGAAAAAGAAAGAAAAGAAAGATGTATAATTTATAAAAGTATGTGCACTGTATTACGTGCTTTAATGTATGTAACTTTCTTTATACTTGATAAAAACTTAACGATAAGTTTAAAATTCCATCCGATTTTTTACAAAAATATTTTATTTTATTTTATTTTATTTTTTTAGGGGGGAGGGGGATGTTGGGGCTTTTTATAATTAGCGGGGAATGAATTATAATTATATTATACCAACACTACTGACTAATAGTTATGAAGACGGTACATGTAATATCTCAAAGGCTAAGATACTTGTTCCAAAACGTTTTAATTTTACAAACCTTGCTTTATACACTTTTCCGTTTGTGTACGAAAGCATTCCTATAGTTATGCATACACTGGCGACTATAAATAACACCTTATTGCTATAAATGGCCTGTGCGGACCCCAGCGTGGCAGGATCATAGACTTTAAAGAGCTCCCGACCCACAAAAGAAAATGAAATTTTTTTCTCAAGTTAAAAAAGAAAAAAAAAATCAACAAATATGTCAACCAACACAATGCGAAAACTTTATGACTTAAATATTTTACTATGCTAGTGATGGAGAGTTCAAAATAAGCATGTCAAATAAGTAAGTTGTATAATCTTGAAAAGTTTCATAATATTAATCTTGAATTTAAATAATAACAACTTTCCTAACATACTACCACTAATTTGTTTTCTAATAGATAGATCCAACATTCAATAAAGTATAAATTAGCTGGAAATGAATTATTATAAAAGTGGGGCATTTTGGGGAAAAGCGTCCAACAGTTCAGGACCTATCCTTAATATAAATTTTTTACACATAAAGATACCTCCTTAGCTTTATTAATACGCAAATATATATATTGTTTTTTGATTACGCAACAAGTAGCATATAAATCCTTTATAATAAACTCACTTGACTTTTTAATCATTGCTGGGGATATCTTTTGTAATTAGCATTTATTAAAGTTTTGCGCTAGGTTAGTACTCTGCGCTTAACGTAATACCACACAGCTTATTATATGCTTTGATTATCCATACTTATAGATGCTTCCCCTATACGTTCATGCTGTGCCCTGCTTAGTTGGCATTTAAAAACTGCCGACTAGTGCAAGCTGCTTGTGTCTTAGAGGATAAAAAGGTATGCAAGCATTACTTGCTTCTAATTATGCTATAAAATATACAGGGTGTTTCAGTGAACCGTTTCAGAACTTCTAAGAGGGGTAGGGTACATCCTGACGAACCAAAATCATATACCAATGGGCAGTCAGAAATGCTTTCCTGACGCAGTAGCTGCCGGAGAAATTCGAGATATGCCTGGAGTATTCCAGAATGTTCGGATGTCCATGTGTCTGAGATGTGAGGCGTGCATTGTAGCCCGTGGAAGAAACTTCGAACACTTACTTTAATCCATGTACCTTTTGCTTCTTTTCATGTATTATTAAAACGATTTCTCACTTATGGTCTCTTTTCTTTATGGTGCTTCTTGTACAACACCGCTTCAGAAAAGAATTTCCGACCCCACATTGCTATATGATTTCGAGTTGTCAGGATGTACCCTACCCCTCTTAGAAGTTCTGAAACGGTTCACTGAAACACCCTGTATAGTAGGGGATCGCTTATTTTTTTCTAGAAAACGGGATATAGTTACTGCTATTTTTAAAGCAACAGAGGTATGTGCAGTTAAAAAAGAAGTGCTTGCTGCCATTCCATTCTAGCATATTCCATCTTCTCGATTAGGTATCCTATTAAATTCATTTTTTTACTCATTACCAAATAAAGTTGTTGAGGCTTTGCAATTCTGGCTTAACAAACCTTTATTAAAATCTCTTAAAATATAGAAACAAAATTTCCTGTCGTTCACGCCTTAAAACACTTTAAATCAACTATAGATTGATTTTGTAACTTTCAAAAATTTTGTACGTTGCAGGTCAATGTCGCGCTAACTGAATAGATTTTCGAATGTGTAGGACTTATACACTGTGAGACAACAAAAAAAAAAAAAAAAAAAAAAAAACGCAGCACTTGGATATATTTTTTTTTTTTCTCTTTCTGCAACCGCCAATTTCCTGAGTTAAAAAGCAAATTTTCGAACAGGTTTTAGTACGAGGTTCTCCACATAAAATTTATAATAGAGCCAAGTATTCAAAATAAAAAACAGTTGTTAGGAAAGTTGTAATTTTGAAAAGCATTTTGAAAATGGTAAGAATAACACAATTAACGATACCACAAACCGTGTTAATTTTAGAATGAAAAGCAAAATGCATTTTAATACGCAAGATGGCAAAATAATTAAATAATAGCAAATCATTGGTGAGATTTTTTTTTTTTTTTTCTTAGCAAGATATAAAAATTTTTGCCTGTTTAATCTGCAAATTTGGCTTTAGGCGGCCACGTTGCTCATCCAAGCAAGATGGTCGCAAGTTAAAAAGCGTATGTTTAAAATATCAATCTGTATCATGCTCACAACTTAGAAAAGATTTTTTAAAAAAGTGTTTGTCTTTTATGAGTTAAGTTTAATTTCTTGTCGAGCTGACGGAAACAAGCTAGTAGGGCAATGAAAAGGTGACCGACTTAATGAAAACTGCAGTCTTAAAACAGTAACACATTCTCCATACATTATGATACGAAGGTGTATAACTTTTCAATCCATTCCCATGAGAACCTAGATTTCTATAGATAATCAAAACTTTTATTACTTTAAGTTAAATCCCACAAAGAGTATCGTAGAATTTCTTCTATTCCAGACCTAGAAATGGTCCTAATCTGAATCTGCTCGGAAATGTTTAGTCTATAAAAGGAGGAAGGGGTTCGAATTTTGTAGCCTATAACTTTGCAAGACTTTAAAAAAAAAAATTGTGATATTTAACAGAGTGAAATTTCTGAGGTTTATATTACAAAAGCGGTATAATACTATTACTATACCATTACAGATTAACACAGTAATTTCATATAAAGGTGAAATTACCCAGTGCCGAATACATATTTTTATTAAGTAATTGTTTAAATCTAACAAACAAATAGCTTTTTTTCATATATTAAAATATAACGTATTTATTTCATAAAATAAATCACAATAGAATACAAAGTATATGTTTATTATATTACGTTTAAAAAGAAAATTTTATGTAGATTTTTATTAAGTACTTCATAGAGTGTAATAAAGCGAATTACTAAACCAAAAATGTACATGGGTGTCATTTTATCTCTTTGGCATTATGTTATTACAGATAAAAAAATCTGGAGTGACTCCACTCGACTTTCCGAACATTGAGTAATTAACAGTTTTGTAGATAAAGTAAAGAAAGAGGAGTTGCTAAACAAACAAAAGTGAGAAAACCATAATAGAGTGTCTGGGTATTTTTCTCCATATATTACACGATGTTTTATTAAACGCTACTGAACTTTGAGCCCATAGATCATAATGATAAAGAATTTTTCGTCGTGTCCCTGTAAAAACCTTTAAATGCTAGATTCACCAAAATGCTTATATTTAGTGCAACAGTGATTTATAATATTCATATAAATTTTTAGCTCAATTGAATAAGGCGTTTTGATGCTATCGCACTTTTAAAAATTTGATCCCATAGGCCATAATGTTAAAGAATTTTTCTTTGTGTCCCTGTAAAAAAACTGTAAGTGCTAAATTTACCAAAATCCATACAGTTGGTGCAACTGTGACCTTTAACATGTGTACAAATTTTTTGCTCAGATTAATAAGGCGTTTAGACGCTATCACACTTTTAAAAATTTGGCCCCATAAGCCATAATGATAAAGAATTTTTCTTTGTGCCCCTGTAAAAAAATTGTAAGTACTAAATTCACCAAAATCTATACAGTTCGTGCAACTGTGACCTATAACATGTGTACAAATTTTTTGCTCAGATTAATAAAGCGTTTAGACGCTATCGCACTTTTAAAAGTTTGGCCCCATAGGCCATAATCATAAAGAATTTTTCCTGGTGTCCCTGTAAAAAACTATAAGTGCTAGATTCACCAAAATCTATAGGGTTTGTACTATGGTGACTTACAATATACGTACCAACTTTCAGCTTATTCGAACAAAGCGTTTAGACGCTATCGTGTTCACTCACAGACATACACACACAGATACATACACACATACATACACACATATATACATCACCGTAAAAATAGTGGACGGACTCAGGGGACCTCGAAACGTATAGAAACATCAAAATCTCAAATTCGGATTTTTGACATGATTACAATACTTTCCTCACTATAGTGTTCGGAAAGTAAAAATGATGCTCATAGTTTGCAAATTAGTAATAATATTTTTTCAAAATATCTGTTATAAATGCAAATAAAAGAAAAGTAAATATATAAAGAAAATTGGAATTTAGTTTGATATTTGAAGGCATGTGCCTCTTCACCTATCTGTAATGCGTCCTTAACTTCATTTTCAATTTAGTTTTCTTTTCTAAAATAGTTGAAATTTTTCATTTTTTTCGAAAGCATACTTTTGAAAAAAAAAAAAAATAATTAATATTTTAAAAATTATTATTTATTCTAAAGTTACATAAAATTCTATTAATGATATGATAATAACATTCCATCGAAATTTTATGTTCATATGTTTATTTCTTAAAAAGTTATACGCAAAAGAAGAAAACCAGAAAATAGGTTGTCCCTTTAATTTTGAATTCAGATTGTTTCTTGAACTATAACCATAGCCTCCTAAACTAGATGCCTGTCGCGTGTATTAGAAACTTGGCAACAGTTGATGCGGTAGACAGCGCCACCTGGTAGAGATTGCACGATTTTTTTATTCAACTGTCACCAATGATTTTAAGAAGTGATATATGATATATATAATCGACGTTTCTTCGATTCTATTCGCGTTTTATGTATATCATGTCTCACTTTTAAAAAAATTTTGTGGCTGTTGAATAAAAAAGTCGTGAAATCTGTACCAGGTGGCGCTGTCTACCGCTTCAATTGTTGCCAAGTTTCCGAGCAACGCGACAGGCATCTAGTTTATGAGGCTATGCTATAACTATAATGAATGTTCTCACAATAATAAATCATTGAAATACAGAAAGAACATAGCATAAAAAAAAGACACAGAATAATCGCCAGAACAAGGATTTTTATTAGCCGCATGAAAATAAGATGAAGTTACACTGTAACTATATGGATGGGAATTTAGAATATCGGAGTTTTATTTTGAACAACGAGCAATAGTCAACTGTAATAGTCAATGAATTTAGAAAAATCCCCGTCTGGCAGGAGGGTTGATAAAAGCTATTGCAAGATATGGGCTATTGTTATATGGCTTCTTTATTGCACTATTCCTTCACAAATGGTAGCCGGTCTATTTTCAAATATGCTTTTAAGATTTATTTGCAGATATGACATCAATCATTTTCTTGTGCGATAAAACATGGTGATTATGCGATGAAATCTATCAGAAAGGCCTGATTTTTTCTTGGCCATCCATTGCATAAATGTCTGTTTTTTAGTTAAGTTCTCTTTTGGATGACACTCAACATGAATTGTTTTCTCTACATCATTCTCATAACTTAGTCTCTGTTGTTCTTGATTTTCATTTGCTTCTGTCTGAACAAAGTCGTCAGAATAGGATGGAAGACTCAAAGATGAAGCTTTAGCAATAAATAAAGATATCAAGAAATGGAGCTTTTCAGGCGAAGCTTTATTTTCCCATACATCATTTTTATTTTGTGGAAACAATCTATTTCCGCCGAACATTTTGTGTTCCAGCATGTCATCCAAAGAAGGTCGTAGTCCAGGATTCAAACATAAACACCCCTTAACAAAATTTCGTAAGATGTTAATACTTCTTTATCCACCTTAGATTTCAAAAACGTCTTCTGGACTACCTTTTCAAAATTATTTTTCTTCAGAATTTAAAAAATCCTGGGATAGAGTTGCTTGCTCCAAGTCCATTCTTTTTTTCCTGCTTTTGCTGACTGATAGGACTTTTGGGCAGCCTGATTTGTAAACATTTCCTGAGCAAAAAAGCCCACTGTGTAAGCATCATAAGTGAAGCCATTCACTACTGTTTTTTCATCTTTTTCAGAAATGACTGCTTCAGGTGGGCGGTACAAGAATGGTGAGACGTAAGCGTCGGTGCCGCCTTCTGTGAAAGTCAGTGAACTAAAGTCAGCTATCATTGCTTTTCTGGAGTTGGATATTAAAACATTAGCAGGCTTCAAGTCGAGATGACATAACTTTTGTCCGTGCAAGTACTTGATTCCGTTTAATACATCTTTTAAACAAGACTTTGCAAAGTCGAATGCAGCTTTGTCCATGGAAAGCACGGAATCTTCTAGTGCCAAATCCAAAGACCACGGAATCAAAGGCATAAAAAATGCGAACGTCTCAGCAGATGGTATGTATTGTAAATCGATGAGAGGCAAAACATTTTGGTGTCTTAGTTCAGGCCATATTTCGACTTCACTTCTGTTAACAAATTCTTGCAGCACTAATTTCGCTGCGACATTTTGGCGCTGTTTGTTTCTCACTTCAAACACAAATCCGAAACTACCTTCGCCTAAAATCATAAGAAACTCATAACCTTCCTCTCTCACACTATTTACTGACCTAGTGATGGCTTCATTCCTAAATTCATCTTCGGTAATGAGGCCATTAGAATACTTTTCTCTCACACTTTCCATCACGAAAGTTATCCAAAGATTTCAGTCACTAAAAAATCACCTATTTCAATTATTTGTGAGAAAATCGTGATATTTTCTGAAATACTGTAATGCTTCGCCCAAGTCACAAAGCATTTGGACGTGTATTGTTAAAAATGTTTGTGGTATCGTTTTCTAGTATTGTTGTGAAAGGTAGTAAGTGGCAATACCTAATTGTTAAAAATATTAAGTATTTCTTTCAAAAATTATTCATTGTTGCATGACCACTAATAGCGTTATGCCGCTGAAAAGAATACTCTGGTGTGTCACTCACACGACTTTCTCTTACCCCGAAATTTAATACTATAAACATATATTGGAGATTAAAGGGTAAGATAACGAGTACTGTTATGCAAACCTATGTTAAAACGATTCAAATTAGGCTTCGGAACAGCTTTATTTGACAAGTAATTCTGTGTGAGGGGGGTTACCGCCCCCTCAGCCTCCGTGTCATTACATGTACGTACATTTATATGCAATTCAAATCTGTTATTAAACTCAAAATTTCATTTAAAATTATTCAGACAACTTTCATACCGACATTTCTTGAAACTTATGAATCTTGATCAAACTTTTACAGTAACAAACATATTAACTACAAAATACAACATTTGGATCGTCTGAAATTATTTGTTTTTAAATTACTCTGACAGACACAGACAAAGATCAAACGTAAAAACTTGACTTCGGTATTCAGGAAGCCTTAAAACGTGTAAATACATACAAAAA
>OZ005655.1:255066065-255111065 GCA_963930645.1 Salticus scenicus
ACCAAGCGATGAATAATTAGCTTAAAAAAATACATTATTTACCATATGGCTATGAGAAATTTATATCAATTCCTGAGCAGTTTTCCTGGACATGGTAAAATATTACAGTAAAGCACTTCCATTAACAATAAAAAATCTGGAGTGACTCCATTCGACTTTCCGAACCTTGAGTAATTAACAGTTTTGTAGATAAAGTAAAGAAAGAGGAGTTGTTAAACAAACAAAAGAGAGAAAACCATAATAGAATGTTTGAGTATTTTTGTCCATATATTACACGATGTTTCATTTAACGCTACTGAACTTTGAGCCCGTAGATCATAATGATAAAGAATTTTTCGTTGTGTCCCTTTAAAAACCTATAAATGCTAGATTCACCAAAATGCTTATAGTTAGTGAAACAGTGATTTATAATATTCATATAAATTTTCAGCTCAATTGAATATGGCGTTTAGATGCTATCGCACTTTTAAAAATTTGATCCCATAGGGCATAATGATGAAGAATTTTTCTTTGTGTCCCTGTAAAAAAACTGTAAGCGCTAGATTCACCAAAATCTATACAGTTGGTGCAACTGTGACCTATAACATGTGTACAATTTTTTTGCTCAGATTAATAATGCATTTAGACGCTATCACACTTTTAAAAATTTGGCCCCATAGTCCATAATGATAAAGAATTTTTCTTTGTGTCCCTGTAAAAAAAAAACTATAAGTGCTAGATTCTCCAAAATCTATACAGATTGAGTATCTGTGACCTATAATATGTGTATAATTTTTTTTCTCAATTGAATAAGGCGTTTAGATGCTATCGTACTTTTAAGATTTTGGTCCCATAGGCCATAATGATAAAGAATTTTTCTTTGTGTCCCTGTAAAAAAACTATAAGTGCTAGCTTCACCAAAATCTATAGGGTTCGTACTATGGTGACTTACAATATACGTACCAACTTTCAGCTTATTCGAACAAACCGTTTAGACGCTAGCGTGTTCACTCACAGACATACACACATACATACACACATACACACATACATACACACATACACACACACATACATACATCATCATAAAAATAGTGAAAACGGACTCAGGGGACCTCGAAACGTATAGAAACATCAAAATCTCAAATTCGGATTTTTGACATGATTACAATACTTACCTCACTATAGTGTTCGGAAAGTAAAAAGGTATAAGTTAATTTTAAGCAGTGCAACTTTTTTTTTTTTTTTTTTTTTTTTTTTTTTGTGAGTCTCAAACTGTGTATTTTTTTACAGTGACACAAAAAAAATTTCTTCATTCTGGACTATAGACTCAAATTATTTGAAGTGTTCTGGGATCTAAACTCTTCATTCTATAAAGGTAAAATAAGATTAGGTAGGCTTGTTATAGGTAAACATGACGCCACAAGAGCTATATTAATTTTTATGAGTGTAGGACTTATGAAGTGAAAATATGTTCCAAAAAATAGCACGATTTTCTTTAACGTTAGATTTCATTTTAAATATATATGTCAAATATGTCACATTTCTTTGCAAAAATATTATCATTAAGGAAAATATTGTGCTTGTTACTTAAACTTCTTCTACGTAGAATTATAAAAGAATTTACTCATATTATGTCTTATGCAGGCTTAGCATTAAATTTCGTAAAAGAGAATAAAGCTGTATATGTTTTAGAATTTCGAAAAAGCATGATCGTTATTGGAAATTTCATTCTTACTGTTTATGATTCTTTTTACAAGAATGCACAAAAAAATTGAATACATTACGGTCTACTGCACAAATATAAAATCTTGGCGAGAAACATTCAAATATCCTGTTTTAATTTTCACTTTTGTTCATTTATTGAAATAACCTCAAATCAATTTAAATGTTTCATAAATACTAAAAGTTTGGAACGTCTAGTAAAGTTACTCTTTCTTTTTACTTTCTTCTGTATTCAATAGAAGAAAGTATTGGATTTGTAAAAATTTTCGACTTCCTGTTTTCGACGGATTCCCACGTTTTGAGAGGTCTAGAACACGATTTGACCCTTTTTAGTAAATGCCTGTCTGTCCGTCTGTGTGTGTGTGTGTGTGTGTGTGTGTGTGTGTGTGTCACAAAAATTTTGTGGCGACTGTATGTCCGAAAATACTATACAAAATTACATTTAAATTTGTATGCAGATGCACCTTAAGATAAATTATTGCCTGTTATCGTTTGGTGCAAACCGCTCAATAGGTGGAGCTGCTACGCAGTGATTTCCACAATTTAAAGGAAGGCTAAATCTCAGGTTCTATTGCGTATCATCAAACAAAACTTGATATGTGAGAAGGCCATTATAAGACATTATGCTGACACAATTTGGATGCTCATCGGTAAATAGGTGGCGCTGCTATACTGCAAATTTCATCGATAATGGAATGGCTATATCTCAACGTCTATGGCATATAACTGTACGAAACTTGATATGTGAGATATCCATTATAAAAGCGTATTTTTTAAGATGATATTTATAGACGATAAAACTGTCTTTCTTTGCATATTTAGTTTTAGATTTTCCTAAGATGAAATTCATTTGCATTCATCATGTTAAATAATTTTAATAAATAATAGTTTTAAAAAGTTATTCGCACTTAATGAATTTGTACAGGAAAGTATAGAAGAAAGTCTTGTGGTGGCCACATCATACTAGTTCGTTGTTGTTGTTTTTATTGTTAACTTATGGATTGTAAAATTTTTAAAATCATTACATTTATAAGAACTAGTTTCTTTTCTTTAAAAAATTATCTTTGATGATTAAAATATTTGTAAACGCGCACCAAATATTGCGAAATTTTGTGTTTCGGATACAAGTATTTAACAGCTACTCTTTCTTCATCAAGCGGAAAATGTAGGTATGGCTATAGCATGAAAGCAAAAATGTGTATTGCATCTGTGACTTCTTTCTCTCGCCTGGGGAAGGGTCGTGCTTGATTATTTCCCTCTGAAACAATTGCTGTGCATTTTTGCAACTTTTTGTGGTTTTTATTTATCATTAACGTACACAAACATCAAACCGTCTCAATTATATATATTAAAAGCAAAAACTGTTTTATTTAAGAGACAAAAATTTAATTAAAAATACATTTAAAAATCAAAAAATACATATAAAAACAACACTGCCAAGCATCTCCACACTATCAATGAAGCATGCGCACTGGCTCCTCAATATTCGGTACTCCTTTAAATTCCTTGAGTGTTCATGTAATGTTTGCATATTGTGTTGTAATTACTGATGAGGAAACCCGGACGGGTTTCGAAACATCTAGCTTTTAATAGTTTTTATATGTATTTTTTGTTTCTTAAATGTATTTTAACTTAAATTTTTGTCTCTTAAATAAAACAGTTTTTGCTTTTATTTATCATTATTTAACCCATGTATTCTGGTAATTTTTATACCAAGAATCTTTTATATACAGTGGAACCTGTCTAAAGTGACCACCCTGGGGACCGGCTAAAATGCTCACTATACGCAGGTGGTCACTTTATAAAGGGTCTTTAAAATTGGAAAAGGGTCGCTTTAGTCGAGAAAATGGTCACTTTAGTCAGGTGGTCACTTTACCAAGGTGGTCACTTTTACAGGTTCCACTGTATATATATATATATATATATATATATATATTTAAACAACAATTTCTATCTTTCCCAGCTCATAACTTATTAAAACTTTCAACTAACTGAACTTATCAACATTATCAACTATCAATGTTTTCTCTCTCTTTCTCTCTCTCTCTTTTTGTCTCTTAAATCTTGAACAAGCGATGTTTATAATTTTACACAGACTTATCTATGTTCTTCTGCAGTTAGCAAAATGACACTTCCACACAATTTAACTAGTAATTCCTCTCAGAATTAAACTATTACAAATCGCAAACGTGTCGTTTCAGGAGTAATCTCTCTTCGGCGTCTCATTTTAGAAAGTGCCCTCGAGTTAATCTCCATCTTTAGTGACGTACGATAACAGCATATTTAGTGGAGTCAAGCGAAATATTTACGCATTAGTTTGACGATAGAAGCGAAATTTATGGCGAAAGATTTTATAATGATGATTAAACAATATTTCTTTTTAATGAGAATAGTGATAATGTTTATTCTCGAAAAAAAATTTCTGCTAAACAATTGATTAAAAAAATCTGGAGTGACTCCACTCGACTTTCCGAACATTGAGTAATTAACAGTTTTGTAGATAAAGTAAAGAAAGAGGAGTTGTTAAATAAACAAAAGAGAGAAAACTATAATAGAGTGTTTGAGTATTTTTCTCCAAATAGTACACGATGTTTTATTTAATGCTACTGAACTTTGAGCCCATAGATCATAATGATAAAGAATTTTTCGTTGTGTCCCTGTAATAACCTATAAATGCTAGATTCACCAAAATGCTTATAGTTAGTGCAATAGTGATTTATAATATTCATATAAATTTTCAGCTCAATTGAATATGGCGTTTAAATGCTATCGCACGTTTAAAAATTTGGTCCCGTAGGCAATAATTATAAAGAATTTTTCTTTGTATCTCTGTAAAAAAACTGTAAGTTCTAAATTCACCAAAATCTATGCAGTTGGTGCAACTGTGACCTATAACATGTGTGCAAATTTTTTGCTCAGATTAATAAGGCATTTAGACGCTATCACTCTTAAAAATTTGGCCCCATAGGCCATAATCATAAAGAATTTTTCTTTGTACCCCTGAAAAAAACTATTTGTGCTAGATTCACCAAAATCAATAGGGTTTGTACTATGGTGACTTACAATATACGTACCAACTTTCAGCTTATTCGGACAGAGCGTTTAAACGCTATGTTTACTCACAGACATACACACACACATACATACACACATACATACATCATCGTAAAAATAGTGAAAACGCACTCAGGGGACCTCGAAACGTATAGAAACGTTAAATTCTCAAATTCGGATTTTTGACATGATTACAATACTTTCCTAACTATAGTGTTCGGAAAGTAATGAGATTTTTTGGCCGAGATTCGTTGAAACCAGTCGTGCAATGAATTCGATACCAATAATAAAACGCCTGTATGTATATTTGTTATCATGTTTTCGCACCAGGAAGGGGTGACCTACACTAAAAAAACTTATGTATTTTTTGGCTGATTTTTAAATTTATTTTGTTATTTTAACGATAATTTTGTTCAGATATTTAAATCAAATTGCTTCGATTAAGACTTTCTATCAGTGAGTGTCAAGTTCCACCAATTACCATGTTAACCTATGGAAAACCTTATTGATATTCATTAAATAATACATATTTTTAAATTCGGTTTTCCTATTGAGAAAATTCATGATTGTTAAATTAGGTCTCGTTTTCCAAAAATTGCCTTTTTTTAGTTTTTTAGTTTTTCGGATTATTTTGAAGTTGTAAAATGTAAAATTTTCCTTGTGTAAAATTTCGTATTTTACAGCTATAAAATAATATGTTAAATGTTTAAAAAATCAGTTTTTGAAAAACGAATTATTTTCTAATAATTCAACAATCATGAATTTTCTGAAAGTGAAAAAAAAAAAAGAAAAAAAAATTAAAGTATGCATTATTTAATGTTATTGCCAATCGGGTTTATTTTCTCCATAGATTAACATGGGATATGAATAACCTTAACATAGAAGCTTGTATTTAAAAGTGAAAAAAAAAATAATAATACTAATTTAAAAAATTCAAATTCGAACTTCGAAAAAAGACAGACGCACACATACAGATATATACATACACAGTCACTTTTATTTATTTATGTAGAAGACACTGATATGGAATGGTATTATGCAATATATTTCTATTATAACATAGATCAATATTCTACTCAATATTCTATTATCAATCAATGTTCTATTCAATATATATCATTCGGAAAATTAAATTTTGCATAGAAAATTACAAATACTAAAACATAATTGTGAATAAAACTTTAGTGAACAACATAATAAAATTTTAAATGTATAAACCTTACTTATAAAAAATCCACGGTTCCAAATATTTTGGCAGTAAGTAAAAAACTAGTATGTTGTACCCGTACCCACCACATGACTTTCTTCTACTATATTTTCCTATACAAATTCACTCAGTAAAAATAATTTATTAAACCCCTATTATTTAATAAAATTATCTTCCATCATGAATGCAGACGATTATCAATATATAGAAAGGCAGCATAGCACTAAATAACCAATGAAAGTTAATTTTATTCTGTTTATAACATTTTTAAAAATGCGATTTTATTGTTTTTATTATTATTATTTATTTGTTTATTTATTTATTTATTTATTTATTTATTTATTTTTATTTTATTTTTTATTTATTTATTTTTATTTATTTATTTATTTCTTATTTATTTATTTATTTATTTTATTTTTTAATTTTAATTTTAATTTTATTTATTTTATTTATTTTATTTATTTTGTTGTTGTTGTTGTTGTTAAAAATGGAAAAATCGATAACGTTATTTTAAGTTAACGTATATCAATGATTTAACCATTTATTTTAAAGGTATTGACGTGCTCTTTTGAAAGATATCCACAATGAAAATTTGTGCTCCTACAAACAACAAAAAAAAAATTTCACAGTTGACTATCACTATTATAAATAAATCTTTTTAATTTCCTAATGGTTTATAAATTTTTTATGCACATTTATACGAAATTTTGTCCTATACCGCCATGTCAAAAAAAATAGAAAAAGCGGGAATGCCACCTGTTGGAAAACTTTCGCCAAAAGTTCATAGGCACTAATATATGTTAAGGTGAAACTACGTACCAAATTGTAAGTATTTCTGTGAAGTAGTTCCTGAGATACAGTTGCCACAAAATTCACACACACACACACACAAACAGACGGATGGACAGACAGACCACTTTTTAAAACTAGTCCAATCGTGTTTTGGACCTCTCAAAACGTGTAAATCTATCGAAAATCCGAAGTCGAAAATTTTTACGAATCCAATACTTTCTTCTATTGAATATAAAAGAAAGTAATAAAATAGAATAAGGAAACATGTAGACATTGAAAGACAAATAATTTTTAGTTATAAAGTTTCAATCGTTAAGTATAAATATTTACGTAATTCTAATTAAATTCCTGATATGAGTCATGTTGCTTTGAAATACTATGAAGGAACAGAATGTCATTCAATCTTTGCCTTCAAAAAGTTTGATATATATATATATATATATATATATATATATATATATATATATATAAAAGGAAAATTTTCGAAGAAAGTAATTTTATGCTTGTAGTTCTGAATAAATTAATAAAAATATGATACGCACCAGACCTGCCCGTAGGTACACCTCACCTGATGCAAAAAATTTGCACGTTCAGATTTTTCACGGGATGTGAACAACCTGGTAGCGTCTGATCAGTTATCAAGACCTTATTATACAATTTAATCTAATTGTATGTATATATATATATATATATATATATAATTCTCACTAATATATCATTAAATAGTTTATATATATATACTGAAAACCTTTTCAAACATTGCACTAGATGAAACCAAGTATCACATGAAGAATTAGAACGAACATAAATAAAGATTTCTGAAGAAAATTAAGCACCCTTTTAATGAAAATATACAACATCAATACTTTTTCAAGGGCTCAGACTGAATGTTGCATGCAAACTAGCTGTTTTTTCTGCCATACTGTGTGAAATTTGCTGAAAATTTACTGGTGAGCCCAAAAGGACGTGTAAATAATTTCAAACTCTATAAGAAAAAGGAAAAACAAAAGACAAAATACTTTCATAAGCAAAGCTAAATCTAGTTATAAATAAAAGCCAAATCACTATTTGATAAAAACTAAAACCAAAATAAAGTAAATTCATGAGACAATTAATTTATAATATTAAAATGCTAAAAGTAATATGATATAAAAACAATGCAAGAAAAGAAAATTCAAACCAACATGAAGATAATATTTTTAAAAAAAAAAACAGTAATTCATGAAAGTTGCGCAAGTTGCAGCATGACAAATCAAGTATTAGTAAACTTAATTAAATAATTAAGAAACTGCCAAACAAGGACACACACAAAATAAAAGAGTATGCAGAATTTTGTAAATAGAAATATGACTAAAATCATTCCAAAAGATTCGCGTATACATAAAGAAAGAGAGAGAATTTGAAAACAACATATGCCTATCAGGAATACAAAACATCATAAGCAACAACCACCAATTTTATTCTGTGTCTTTTGAACCAAATCTTCATTATACTATTTATTTATTAGATATTACAGCTTTTATAATGATTAATTGCACTGCGCTTTAAAAAAAAAAAAAAAAAAAAAAAAGATTCCTGATACCATTTTTTCTGATTCTTATTTTTACATATGACCTCCTGAATCCGAATATGACCACCATTTTCCCCTGTCACCCACCATTTTCTGGGGACACCATCCCCTGCCCTAATTTATATCACTGTTCGGTAATTTTACGACCATAAATTTGACTTGGAGAATGAAAAAGAATTAATTTAATGCTTAAATATATATATATATATATATAATGTTTAATAAGTAACATTAATAATCGATAAATTTGACTTGGAGAATGAAAAAGAATTAATTTAATGCTTAAATATATATATATATATATATATATATAATGTTTAATAAGTAACATTAATAATCGATTAAAAAAATATAAGAAATGTAATACACAGTTTCAGTGGTAAATCCCTACCCACCCCCACCCCTAAATTTTCCCCTTGCCACAAATGTTCCTGTTTTATAATTTTCCAACTCTGTAGCCCCTCAGAAGTTATTTAACAGTTAAAATATTCCTTTCCCCTCCTAAAAATCAAATTTATAGTCATAAAATTACCGAAAAGGGATTAAAATAGGTGGGTAAAAGGGTAAACTTCCCTAAAAAACTAAGGGGGTAAGTAAAAGGGTAAACTTCCCTAAACTTCCCTAAAAAACGGTGGGTAATAGGGCAGAATGGGCGTCCTATTCGGATTCAGGAGGTCATTTTACATAAAAATTTGCAAAAATGGTGTTGGCAATTTTCATGCCGAGCAGTGTTATTAGTCTACAATTATTGACAAAATATTTTTTTATTTTATTTTATTTTATTTATTTATTTTTAATATACAATGTATCCGCATGCTCTAACAAGATTTCATCAAATTTTGTCTGAAAAAGAAGCCGTTCACCCTCTATTTCTATGCTGAATAATTTCACTTGAGTGTTAATTAAGTCATGAATAAAAATAATTCAGCGTCTAGCTTTTTTCCTTAATTCCCTAAATCTTCCTTATTGTCTCAATTTCCGTACACGTCTCTACATGAAAAGACGTTCAAAAAATAAAATTTCCATTTCCTTTTAAAGTACTCACGTCTCTTGAAGAAATAAAAGCATTCTAATTCTTTCCTTCATCTTTTGTCAAAAAAGAAAGTGGCTGAACATTTTTAAGCAACAAACGCTTGACGACAAAAATCTTGTTTGTGCATATTTTTCATGTTAAAATAATGAATAGCTATCAACTTTTATGTAACATAATAACTCCGTGAATTTTCTTTCTTGGGAAATATTTGAAGATAAAATGTCTTTTGAACAAGATCACGCCACAATTCATTTTACTTAATGTGTAATCATATTGAGTGCAGGAGATTTAACAAGCTTTTTCCTGGATTATAGTTTAATGGACAATTTTCCCTGATATATTTTTTGAGTTTTTTAAAATACTGAAAAGTTTTCAAAAAATTACGTGAACTGTCCTATTACTCAATGAAGATTAAAGAGATATATCCTGTCTAATATGCAATATATTTATTCTTCATGTTTTACTGCAAGACGTAAATTCGCAGTTCAAAAATAATAGATAAGGTGAAAGAGCAAATTTTTCTTCTTTTCATGTAAAAAAATATGTTATGTATTTAAAGTTTAAAAATTAAATGATTGTGTATATTGTAGAATTTTGACAAGTGATTTCTTTTAAATTTCTTAAAACTCTGAAAAGATTTCAAACAATTATTATTCTTTTTTTTTTTTTTTTTTTTTTTTTTTTTTTTTTTTAAGGTTTTTTCGATTTTCTAAAAAACACTGAATGAAATGACCCGGAACTTGAGACACGTAAAGGACATTTAAAAACTTACATTTTTCACTATCGACTTAGTGCAGAGTGCAATTAGGGGGCCAATCACAAATTGAAGAACAGCGCAAATACTTTGAATCACCCTGTATCATAAAAAGCTGAAAATGACTTATAACTTCAACACATTGTTACACATACTATGTACAATATTTATATGTTTTGTTGTGAAAATTGCGGAATTATTTAGGCATATATATATATATATATTATTAAGTTATTTGCTTATAACAAGAACGGATTTCCATAAAACTTTCCAAAACTTGCATAAAAATTGACAACGCATTAGATAAACATTATTCTGAAACATAAAATTCACACGGACAACATTTGCTGTGATATGAGCATTTATAGTATTTTTATTTATTTATTTATTATTGTTTTATTATTACAGAGCATGCGCGAAAAGTATTAAATTTTTATTCGATAGGTTGAAAACTATATATATTAGACAACTTTTGTCAAAAGCTCATTTGAATAGAGTAAAAATTAAGCAAATTCTCGGCACAAGAACGAGCTGGATTTTATATATTTTCCAGAGATGAAATTTCATAAGGGGTTTTTCATATGCTGCGTATTTAATTTGAAGATCCATTTAATTCAACCACGTTGCAAAAGTTCTTTTTTGTGAAAGACCCCTTATAAGCTAGTAACTGTAACATATTTTTATTTATTTGCTAAGATTTGTGAGTTCATGAGGGGATTTTCCCATGACTGTGTTTCAGCTATATAATAATAATATTTTTAGACTTTTCGTAAATAAGCTATAGTTTTACCTTGTTAATTGACAATATTAGTCTGTCTGCATGCGAGGAAAAAAAATAATAATAAGATTCAAATTTGAGCAATCAACAATTTAATCAGTATTTAAAAAGTAAACATTATTGCAATGGATTAAATCTGTTCCACTGCAACAGTTGCACTGTTGTTGAGAAAGTAGTTTTACAGGCAAAGTGAAAATAAATTACATTAGGATTCACTTCCAGTAAGATCAACCTACGACAGACTTGGCACTGAATTTGGCGATCTGATGACCGAATTTCACAAAAAGTGATAGTTTAGGTTAGGGTTTTGCATGGGTCCGGCCTGGCTGAGTCGGGCTGATAAGCGAAGAGTGAATTTTAAAACGGGCTGGGTCGGCAAAATAAAAATAAATTTTTAAATGATCCGAGCAGGCGAATGAATAGCGATTTTTTATGTGCGGATCGGGTTACTCTGTTAAAACAAAGGTAAAATTTTATAGCAAAAATGAAATTTTATAATATTTCCATGAAATAATTACAGGGCAGATTTGAGAAAAAAATATAAATGTAGCAGACTGACCATTTCTAGTTCGATAACACTAAAAAAGATAATAAACCTAACGCATGAATAACTGCTTCAAACATTTTATTCCTTTTTACTCTTTGTAGTTTTTCATCATTTCGATTGCTGTAATGTTTTAGATAAGCTTTTAATACTTATGTTTAGACTGAATATAGCCACAAATCCAATTATGTATTGTTTTTAATTTTATTTTTTGTATTTGTAAAAATAAATAAGTAAAAGTAAGTATGCGCAAAATTTTCATTACAGAATCTGAAACAAAAACTTATTAACTTTTCATATTACTTTTATGTTTTTTTCCCTTTCAAAAAATTAATATGTTTGTATTTTGCCAATAAATAATTAAATAATCTGGCGTGTCACGCACACGAATTTCTCTTACCCTGAAATTTAATACTATAAATACAGGTTGCAGATTAAAAGGTAAGATAACGAGTACTGTTATGTAAACCTGTGTTAAACAATTCATATAAGGCTTCTGAAGAGTTCTATATGATAATTAGTTCTGTGTGAGGGGGCTGCCACCCCCTCAACCCCCGTATCATTAATGCACCTACATTTATATAGAATTTAATTCGTTTATCAAAAAATAATTCTGTTTTTAAAAAATAATTTATTAAAATTATTATTTTAAAAAATTATCTTTTATGATAATGCAGACGATTTCCATATTAGAGAAGTAGTGTAACACCAAATATCCAAAAATTTTATTCTCAATATTAAAAAAAAAAAAAAAAAAAGTACGATTTTTTTAATGAAAAAAAAAATTTTTTTTTTCGTTAAAAGTAAAAAAAAGTCGATAACTTTGTTTTAAATTATCGCAGATCGATGGTTCAACCATTCGTTTTAAAGGTATTGGCGAGCTCTTTTGAAAGATACCCATCATGAAAATTTACTCCCCTCGAGGGGGGACTTCCCCCCCCCCCCAGAGGGGGAGGCGAGGCTCCTACATACACAAAAAAAAATTTCCCAGTTGACTATCTCTATTACAAAAAATATACACTTATGTCCATAAATTAAGGATAATGCTAGCTGAGGCAAATAAAGGTTCAGAAGCAAAACAAACATTACTTATTCATAAAGTCCATTTATTAAACAAAAGATCAAGAAAAAAATAAGTGGTTTATGTAGGATACCATTTATAAAAACTACGATTTTTGCTCCCTGAAGCAATTACAAAAAATATCTCTCTTACAAAAACTTAACGTTACATGGTTGGTATGATGGTTAATACATTGTATGTCTCTCAGATGATGAAATACAGTCCTTACAACGCCTAGGATTGTTGAGTATTAAATTGTTGATCTGATCTTGGGGAAGATTACTCTATTTAGTACACATGTAGGAGGTGGTTGACGGACTACAACTCGTCGGAAAAGCATGTCCTACACATGATCTATCGGATTCTAGTCAGGTGAGAATGCTCGTCATTCCATGCGGGTGATAGCTTCAGATTGTAGATGTCCGTGTTCAGCGTTTGCACGGTGAGGACGCGCATTGTCATCCATAAACACAAATTCTGGGCTCATGGTACCCCTAAACAAACGTACATGTTGCTCCCGAATGATATCCCGATAAATTTGGCCTATCATTCTTCCGATTTGAACATGCAGATCTGTTCTGGTGCCCAATATCCCCCCCCCCCAAACGTGCACTCCTGCCCCACAGTAACGGTGTCGTTCAATGATGTTGTTTTGGTGGTAATGGGTACCTGACGTTCTAAATATGAAAGTCAGGCGTGAATCACGCTACAAGCTAAACTCGTCGGAAAACATCACACACGCTCACTGTGCCGCTGTTCACATTGCATGTTCTCTACTCCAAGTTGCCGTGCGTGGAACACATCTAACAGGCCTGCGAGCATACAGACCAATATCTCCCAAACGTCTATACACGGTTTGTCTTGAAACTGTGGCACTCGTGGCTGCAGACAGCTGACGAAACAGGTCTGATGGCTGTGCTTTATCTGTTTATTCTGGCAGTTACTGCCAAATACCGGTGGTCATTCGGTATTGTAACTCGGGGCCGACCAGTACTGTAACGTCGATTAGCATTTCCATCATTTTGGAATCGTTGCCAAAGCCTAGAGAGTACACTTTGGGCGATTCTAAGTTCCCTCGATACTTCTATCTGAGTACGCCCACATTCTAGTCGGCCGATATATCTACTACGCAAAAAATTATCTACATGTGTCCTCTGTGTCATAACCATTCGGTTGTGGCACTGAACGGCACACAGAACGCTTGTGAACAATTTTCCTTCTTTGCTCCCATTCCTTATCCCCATTACCCCCTTCTTACAGTTTCGTCATTGTAACATCATATCGGCATCATCTGATGGCTTCCTATAATTTGCATATTATTCTTAAAGATGTCTGTGGTATTTCTGCAGGTGAAATATTTGCATTAAAGTTCGATTTCAGTGTGAATCTGAATTATCCTTAATTTATGGACATGAGTGTATATTCGTTTTATTTGGTTTAGTGCAGTCTATAGACGTTAAACTCTACTTACCTGCAATTTCCCCCATACACGTAATGTAGAATTCTCTTGATTGTCCCTGTACACGAACCATTTGCTTGATCTTAACGAAAAGCTTACTGTAGCATCCCTATATGATACACATTTAGAATACCAAGTTTGAACTTTCTGCCATAATTTGTTTTTGAGATATGATGATAACAGATACACACACAGACACACACACAGACATACACACAGACCATTTGCTAAAACGTGTAAATATAATATACCGTGTATATATAACAAACGTGTATATATAACCTCAAAACGTGTAAATATAACAAAATCTCGCGTTCGAAAATTTGACCCAAAAACAATACTTTCTCTACCTTATGGGTAAGAGAAAGTAAAAAATAGAAAATATTATCTAAAACGCAATAAATTTAACGGTCTTGCTTTGAAGCTTCTTGCAGTTTTTCATTCCAAATCTGGGACTTCCTCAGCACCAGCTTTAATAGATGTCGATCGTGGTCGAAACTACACTCCTCTTTACTGAAATTGCGGAAATCGCTGTAAAGCAGCGTCATCTATTGAGCGTTTAGCATTGAAAGCTGATAAGCCATAATTTATGTCAAGGTGCATCTACACAAAAGTTTATATACAATTCTGTGCAGTAGTTCCTGAGATACTGTCGCCACAAAAATTTTGTCACTCACAGGCAGACGGTGAGACAGACACTTTCTAAAAATGGTCAAATCGCATTTGAGACATCTCAAAACGTACAAATCCATCAAAAACCGGGACAGTCGAAAACTTTTACGAATCTAATACTTTCTTTTATTGAATACAGAGGAAAGTAAAAATATGTTGTGCAAGATTTGCAAATAAAATGAAGATATGGGCGCGTTTCGTTCCAAAGCAAAATTTTTCACTAACAAATCCTTCATAAACAAGCATGTTTGTAATTTAAACTGTCTTGTAAGTTATCTTGGAAAAGGACCGAGTATCTTTAAAAAACCTCTAATAGAGACTATTATTGATTAGCAGTTATTAATTAACGAATTTATTATGTTTATATTACATTTTGTGTAATACCTACACATATATACTTGCTCTCATAAATTCTCGTAATTTTAAATTGAAAAAATTATATTAGTTAAGTTTTCTAATTGAATTCAAGGTATGGGTACATTTCGTTCTGAAACATAAACCTTATCGAAAAACTTTCGTAACTTAACTCGTTTTTAAGTTAGGGTAGGTGCTCCAGTGATTGGCATGCTCCAGTAATTGACATCTATCCCGAAATAATAAATAAATAAGAAAAATAATAAAATCATATCTTTCACATATAAGGATTTTAGCATTTTATGTCAAACACTGGAGCATAGGGTGCTAATAACTGGTGAAATGAGTAACTAGCAGTGTCAAACACTGGAACATAGAGGGCCAATTACTGATAAAATGAAAAACTGGCAGTGTCAATTACTGGAACATTGAGTGAGTGTCAAATAAAAATTTATTTAAAAAAAAAAATTGCTATCAAATGTATATATTTTAACACATATTTGGTTCTGGATATCTTTCATACCATATGTACTAACGTAAGATTTCTAAAAATATTTTCTGATGACTAGAACATTAAAAACATCAGAGATTGCTCTAAAAGGGTCAATCACTGGTGCACTTACCCTATCTTCCGAAAGGATTGAGTAAATCTTAAACTCTAATAGAATCGACTATTAATCATTAAGTAAGGATTTTGTTAAGTTAATATTATATTCTGTGCCATAAGCACATATAAAACATTATTCTTATAAATTCTCGAAATATTTTTAATTGAATTCAAAGTATGGGTGGACTGGCTGTACTAAAATGGTTAAGGAAAATTTAGAACAAATTGTGATACAGGCTGCGTTGAAAAGAGGTTACATGATTATTATCTAATGAATTGACGTCACGAAAAGAAGAATGTTCTGTACTCAAATATCTACCCCCGCAATGATGCTTAATAGCTTTTACCATCGCAAATGACTCGAATAATTTAATATGACGCAGCACTTTAGTGGTCGTGCTGTAAATTGCATATGTTTGACACTAATATCCTTTTAAACAGAGCTTAAGAAAAAAGCATCAAGAAAAGATCACCCACAGAAAAAAATCAGAATATTAAGAATAAGCAAAAATTTAAAAAATTGCTTTTTTAAGCAAAAATTTCAATATTCGTTTATTAATAATTTTTTAAATAAGCTCGTGATTTTTTTTTTTTTTTTTTTTTTTTTTTTTTTCTGAAAAACTTGATTTTTTTTTTTAATTTAAAATTTAAAAAAAAAAAATTAATCTATCAAACTGTTATTCAATTATTTAAGCTTAAAAATTTTTGTTGTAAAATTAATTACAATCAATGCAATTAGAGAATTATACGACTTTTCGTGAAAATAAATAATAATAAAATTAGAAATTCTAACTTCTAAACTTTCATTAAATTATTTATTTTAATTTATAATTGTTGCCAAAAAAATTAAACTTTAAATTTTACATCTACTTTTTAAGATAGCATGCGATCTTGTTTTATATAAAAACTAGCAGGCAACGCCCGCTTCGCTGGTCCCTATTTTAAAATGAATCACTATAATGAATTCTCAAAATTGCATTAATTTTTATCACGTGAAAAAAAAAGAGAAACAAAATCTGAGTAGGAAAAATGTCGCACCGGGTTCTCACTGCCTTCGGAAAAAAATCCCAAAATGCTCTAACCCTTATTTCTATTATTTTCCCACTTCGCCCCCCCCCCTCCTGTCTATCCTAATAATTTTACAAATTTGAAAATATCCGCAATCGATTTGTAAGTATCAAAAACCTCTATGCACCAGTTTTGAACGATATATCTCTTTTTTTTTTTTTTTTTTTGCCGCTCTACTCCCCCCCCCCTTCCCGCCCTACCAATAATTTTAAAAATTCGAAAATATCCGCAATCGATTTGTAGGTATTGGAAACCTCTGTGTACCAATTTTGAATGATCTAACTCTATTTTCTTTTTTTTTTTTGCCCCTCTGCCTCCCCTACCCGGCCCTCCTATTAACTTTACACTTTCGAAAATATCCCCATTCGACTTGCAGGCCTCTAAAAACTTCTGTACCAATTACCTCTCTGTACCAATTTTGAACGGCCTAACTGTATTTCTATTTGTTTTTGACCATAGCCCCCGCCCCATTACCGCCCCCCTTCCCGCCCCACCTAATAATTTTAAAAATTCGAAAATATCAGCAATCGATTTGTAAGTATCGAAAACATCTATATACCAATTTTGAACGATCTAACTCTATTTTTTTTTTGCCCCCCCCCCTCCCCTCCCCCTTTCCCGGCCCTCCTAATAACTTTACACTTTCGAAAATATCCCCATTCGACTTGCAGGCCTCTTCAACCTATCTGTACCAATTTTGAACGGCCTAACTGTATTTCTATTTGTTTTTGCCCCATAGCCCCCCTTGCCGCCCCACCCACCTTCCCGCCCCTCCTAATAATTTTACAAATTCGAAAATATCCGAAATCGATTTTTAGGTATCGAAAACATCTATATACCAATTTTGAACGATCTAACTCTATTTTTATTTTTTGCCCCCCCTCTCCCCTCTCCCCCTTCCTGCCCCTCCTAATAAATTTACACAATCGAAAATATCCTCATTCGACTTGCAGGCCTCTAAAACCTATCTGTATCAATTTTGAACGCCCTAACTGTATTTCTATTTGTTTTTGCCCCTTAGCCCCTCCCCCCCCCCTGCTGCCCCACCTGGGGACTGAATTTCTAAAATTCCAGAAATTAGTTTTTAGATATTTGCATTAGCTATATTTTAGAGCAAAAATTTCACGCATATCTATTTTTTTGTTTGAGATATATAGGATTATGCGAAATCACGTTTTACGAATGTGAAATCACGTTTTGCCCCCCCGCCCCCCTTGGGGACCGAATTTTGAAAATTCCAGAAATTGGTTTTTAGATATTTGCATTAGCTATATTTTAGACCAAAAATTTCACGCATATCTATTTTTTGTTTGAGATATATAGGATTATGCGAAATCACGCTTTACGCATGTGAAATCACGTTTTGTCCCCCCGCCCCCCTTGGGGACCGAATTTTGAAAATTCCAGATATTGGTTTTTTGGCATTTGTATTAGCTATATTTTAAAGAAAAAATTTTACGGATATCTGTTTTTTTGTTTGAGATATGAAGGATTTTGTGAAATCACGTTTCCCCTCCCCCCCTCCCCCCCTTGGGGGGCGAATTTTGTAAAATCGCTTCTTAGTGGATGCCTACGTCATAGAAAGAACATTGTCACAAAATTTCATGCTTCTAGGTCCAGGGGTTTGGTCTGGGCGTTGATAGATCACCCCCTCACTCACTCACTCACTCAGGAAGTGTTCTTTTATATATATAGATTAAACCATTAAATTCATTTTTTTACTTATTTTTATTTCATATTGCTCGCGCACTTCTTATTTCCTAATTCAAAATTATTTAAAAAAAAAAACTTTTTCGATATCGCTTGTAACGATATTGATTATTATTAATTTTCTTTTCTTTTTCTTTCAATAATAGAAAAAAAAAAAAAAAGATTTTGATGAAATTCTGGCAAAAGCAGAATTTAGTTTAGAACGGAGGACTGTTAGTTTTTTTTTTTTTTTTTTTTTTTTTTTCTTTTTTCAAATTATAACATCGCTTTCAAATTATTCAATTATATTTTCGATAAATTGCAGATTTCGACAAATGTCCAACTATCGAAAACGACAACGCAAAAATCCCAGATTGAGACTAATAGGCCCTCAGTCCTAAAAAAGAAAAAAATAATAACAAGAACCTGGATTTCCTTATAATTAATAATCTTTTTTACGATTTAGAATGTGTAATAAAATCTTTTTGTAAAAAAAAAAAAACCGACTCCAAAAAGGAACTACTATTCAAATAACTAAAAATGAAAGAAAATTGGCAGAAAATGGAACTGTAAATTGCACCTAAAAGTATAAAATAATTTCCTTCGCCAAACAACCTATAACACTACAATTAATCATAACTTTTGAAGTCGGCGCAAAATTAAATAAAATTTAATTAGTTTTTAATCGTTTGTCTTTAGATCGGTAGCAACAAATTCTGATGTCTCGAATGATCCATTTTCATGTTTCCTTTATTATTTTATCACTGTATACAATTGGTGCATTAGTAGCATCTACATAGAACAGTGAACATTCTTCACAATGCGGTATTTATGTTTCTACGAAGTTAGAGTTGCCTTTGCAAATTTGGTATAACTTTGATAACTATCATCCTTGGTAGCTTTTGGATTTGGCGATCAAAACGTAAGGCAAAAATATACACGCAAGATGTATATTTTCATAATATATAATGTACGATGTGTTGTTTCATATTCTTCATTAATCTCTTGATATACCTTATCAAAATAATCATGATATCCCAAAAAAATTAAATATGTTTGCCAGATAATTTTGCGATTTTTCTTTCACCAAGGACGTCAGCTACCAGCATCTTCGCCAACTTTTGCTGCTTACGAAATCTTATTTGTTTTCTTGAATCAAAGTAGTTTTCGGCTGCATTTTGCAGGTAACAATGTGAGATGTGTATTTTGAATAGGATTTGATTTTTGTATTGAATAAAGGTATCGATTTTTATTTAATTTTGCGCCGACTTCAAAAGTTATGATTAATTGTAGTGCTATGGGTTGTTTGGCGAAGGAAATTATTTTATACTTTTAGGTGCAATTTACAGTTCCATTTTCTGCCAATTTTCTTTCATTTTTAGTTGTTTGAATAGTAGTTCCTTTTTAGAATCGGTTCTATTTTTTTACAAAAAGATTTTATTTTTCTCTTTTCAGTGAAAACTTATTTATATAGAAGAGCATCAGAAGACGTTCGACAGAAGTTTCACAAATCACAACTTCCAAGAAAAGTGACATTACTCAAAAAATGGTTTATGTCACTGAAAAATACATGAAATGCAGCCAATGTGAACAAAAAAGTTACATCTCCATCTAGAAAGTTATCCACTCGAGAGACAGTTGTGCCAGTTTTATTCTAGTCAAGTTATTTTTAAGTTGATTTTTCTCAAATGCAGCATTTTTAAGTTGTGTCACTTTACTTGCTTTTATCGTATATGAGCAAAAAACTATCTATTGAACGAACATACGTCAAATTAAAAAGTCTTTAGAAATGTAAAGAACGGATACGCTGTATTCGTAACCGAAAATTCTGTTAGGCATATATATTGAACTTTACAGTGAATACGTGTCACCCGCTGCGCTGGAAATTGCGCAGCGTAAAGTTCAAACAAAGAGCAAAATATGCATTGCAGCCGACGGACAGAAGTTTATACATCGATACTTACATACTGCTTTTACCAGTGTAGCTACATGCGTTCAGAAGTTAGAGTGAGAACAGACTTTTGTGAATATCGTGTAATTTGTTTATATCTGAATGAAATCATAATGAAACCTATTTCAGGCAAAGATCATTACGACAACAAAAAAAGTATTAAAATTAAATCATCTCTTACGAAGATATAAGCTAACAAATTTAAACAACAACAACAATGAGAAACATGGTTTGTATTGAGAACCTCTTCCTTTATGAAGTCGGTTTAAAACATCTGTGCGTTAATCGATGTGACCGCTTACAATAACCATACTTTGAATTTTACATAGCATAAATGTCACCCGCTACGCTACAACATATGCAATGTCGTTGAAGTGTGCACAAAATAGGAAATTGTGAACGAACAAATGCACGTTTTAAGCGTTCTGTTTTTAGCATTAATTTTTAAACTATCTTTACGTACTACATCGATGATGCTCTGCAATTTTATAATTCACTTTTTTCCTCTATCTTGAAACTTCCCGAGATAGGATCGCTAACTCCACTCTTTTCCACCAGGTGGCGCTTTAGGCGGCTGAATCGCGTAGCACATGCCCACTTTACTATACATACATACCACTTTTATGATTATAGCTGCAGCTGTTCAGCAGTTAAAAGAGTCGGACTGACTTTTTTGGACACCCTGTATTTTCTTTTGATCGTAAAGATCTTACAATGTGACCTATTTCAGACCCAGACCTTTACAATAAAACAAAAAGTATCAAACTCGGATCATCCGTTCAGAAGTTATGAGCTAACAAACAAAAACACAAACAAAAAACATACGCTTTGAATTGAGAACCTCCTCCTTTTTGAAGTCTGTTAATTAGAGCATCTCTTACGAAGTTATAAACTTACAAACACCAACAACAACACATAGCTCGAATTAAGAACACCCTCCTTTCTGAAGTTGGTTGAAAACGACTCTGCGCTAATCGATGCGCTAATCGATAATCAGCTTACAGTAACAGTACTTTGAACCACAGAATATACGTGTCATCCGCTACGCTGCAAGGTGTGCAACGTAGTTCAAGTGTGCACAGTGTAGGAAATTGCGAACAAACAACTGCATGTTTTAAGCGTTCTATTTTTAGCGATAATGTCTAAAAATTGTCTTTTTGTAGTAAATCGATGATGCTCTACAACTTCGTAATTAACTTTTCTCCCATCTTGAACTGTTTTTGAGATAGAAGCGCTAATTCCACTGTTTTTCACCTGATGGCGCTTTATTTTCTTTAGATTGTAAAGATGTTATAATGGGACCTACTTCAGACCAAGATCTCTACAACAAAACAAAAAGTATCAAGTAACCGCATTTTGAACTATATAGCGTATGTCTCACCAGCTACGCTAACAACGTGAGCAATGTAGCTCAAGTGTGTATAGTGTAAGAAATTGCGAACAAAAAAATGCACGTTTTTAGCCTTGTATTTTTAGCATCAATGTCAAAACTATCTTTTCGTACTAAATCGATGATGCTCTGCAATTTTATAATTCACTTTCTCCCCCTGTCTTGAACCGTTTCCGAGATAGGAACGTTAGCATGAATGTCTGAACTATCTTTTTGTACTAAATCGGTGATACTCTTCAGCTTTGTAATTCACTTTTTCTTTCGAACCGTTTTCGAGATAGGAACACTAACTCCGCTATTTTCCACCAGGTGGCGCTGCAAGCGGTTTAACGTTGTACTGCATGGCCACTTTGCTACACTTACATACCATTTTTATCACTATAGCTGCAGCCGTTTAGCAGTTAAAAGAGTTGGGACTGATTTTTTGGGGCACCCTGTATTTTCTTTAGATCGTAAAGATATTGCAATGGGACCTATTTTAGACCAAGATCTTTTCAACAAAACAAAAAGTATCAAAATCGGAGCATCCATTCAGAAGTTATGAGCTAACAAACATAAAAAAAAAAACATACGGTTTGAATTGAGAACCTTCCTTCTCTTTTGAAGTCGGTTAAAAAGAAATTCACTTTTGTTTTAAATTCATGAAAATGGACCATATTCCCACTTTGGGTTCGAGGCTACAAGAATATCAGCTGATTAGGCAAACAATTGACATCTTTTTCATGGGAATATATAATGAATTTATAGATTCTTAAAAAATTAAAATGTTAAGCAAATATATATATAGAAATTTTTATTTTATTTATGAAATTTAGAAGTAATTTTGTGATGCCACAAAGTTTGATACTGCCATTTTGTGAAAAAATTTAAGTTATTACATTTTTCCGGTTTACGCAGAAGCGAGATCCTTCGTTATCAACATCGACATCATTTGGAATTTGGATTGCATATTTAGATTTTATTTTACTGGTAAGCTTATTTGTGAACATTTATATTCTTAATTTACTCATTATATGAATTCATAACTTTTAAAGTAAGCGTCATTTTAACTTGAAAAGATTTGCAAATTGTAAATGAAGTACACTGTATAATGTTCTTTTATACGTGATCTGAGAGAGAAAAAATGCATATATAAGGAGTACAAACTCTTCGTTATAGTCGATATTTATAAATACCAAAGATGTTTACAATTAATTAATCCTGCTTATAGCAAAAATTTGATTATTAATGTCCATTTTATGTATATATTCGTATGCATAAATTCACACATCACCTAATGGAATATTCTTAAAATTTGAATATGTAAAGAGGAGGATTGCCCTCATATTTTTTAATAGTCATCCGATTGTAACAATAAATGGATGTCAACAAAAAATAGAGTTTTTTGACGCGTTTAATTTTTATTATCTTTTATTCGTTATATATATGTGTGTGTGTTTATAAAATGTTCTGCAATTTTACGATATGGAATAGTCTTAACTTTACCTTTCGATTCAGTTGTTTACATTTCTCTTTTGTTCTTGTTTTAACAGATATCTGATTATTAAGTTTCACTGGAGAAATATTTAGACTGGAAAATGTTATGCCTAACAATAAAACAAAAACGGCATCTTGAATCTAATTTGTTTACAAAACATCGGCCACGTGTTCGGCGATTTTACCTACTGTGACGTCACAGGAATATTGTCCACTACTAAGCAGTAGATTGAATCATTCACCAACTCACTGATATATCAATGGACAATCTTCCTGTGACGTCACCGTAGGTAAAATCGCCGAACACGTGGCCGATATTTTGTAAACAAATTAGATTCAAGATGCCATTTTATTGTTACGCATAACATTTTCCTAAATATTTCTCCAGTGAAACTTAATAATGATGTTCAAACAAGAACAAAAGAGAAATGTAAACAACTGAATCGAATGATAAAGTTAAGACTATTCCATATCGTAAAATTGCAGAACATTTTATGTATACACACACACACACATATATATATAATGAATAAAAGATTAATACGAACATTTTATGCACACACATATATATATAGTCATCAAAGATTAAATAATTAGAATTTCAATCACTTTAATAACGGAATTTATTAAATGGAACATCCATTTAAATTTGATAACATCGCCACAGTTCACATGGTAACTTTTAATATTACATATGTTGACTAATATTAAAGTATATTACTAAAACTGGATTAAAAACAAAACAAAGGTATCACTATATCACTCTTACTTCAATTTCATATAATCTGTAACTCATATGCATAATATTGCAAGATAAAAATTTGCAAGCCACAATGCTTTGTTATGGTAGAGTTGAGGATTGTTTCCCTACCCAGCTGATATTCTTGTAGCCTCGAACCCAAAGTGGGAATATGGTCCATTATCAATAAATTAATTCATCCGTCAGACAATGAATCAATTTGCCAATTAACTTTCAAAACTGAATCACACTTCCGACAATGTATACAAGTCCATATGCATATACTTACATACAACAAATTACAATGAATACAATTCATGATACATTTGTAATATCTATAACATTAAATATTCACGAATATAATAATACAAACTTACCTACAATTTACTTATAATCACAGATCAATCAACGTATTATACATATGCATAATAATTACAAACATATTTTGTCTGTTGTCTAAAAAAGTACGACTTTCTCACCAACATTTAAAATTGAGCCGTTTTCAATAATCGAAGTTTCCTTTTCTTTAACAACTTTTTTTTTAAACAGTTTTTATACTTGATAACCTATACTTGATAAACAATCCTCTATCAAAAGTAGCTGCTGTCTCTTAAAACCTACTTAAACTCTAATGCTGTGGCCATCCCAAAACTTTCTTATGAATAATTATATATAACAATGCCACCTGCTGGTCAACATGTATAGAAAATTATATCATCATAGCTAAATACTTTTTTTTTAGCTGGGAACCCTTGCTTTAATTATCTATAATTTTAAATACCTTTCACAATACAATTAATAATAATTCGATTATTTTATTTATTTTATTATAATTATTATTATTTTAATATACATACGAACATGAAAATTGGATGAGATGTTTATTTTAAAATTATTTATTATTCTTGTGATTTTCCTAGTTTACAACTTAATAATTATACTTTTTCAAAAGTCTGTTATGAACCGAAAAGAAAAGTGAATATAGGTACGAAAATCCGGTATAAATTTAACATTTTTGAGGCATATGTATTTTCGCCTATATATAATATTTTCTTTACACCATATATCCTACAGTGGTCTTTTCTAAAAAATTTCAGTATTTCTTCATTTCTTCCTAAGTTTACTTTTGAGAAAAACTAAAATATCAGTTTAAAAATTATTACTCATGTTAAATATATAAAATTCATTTAATGATTTGAAAATGGTCATTCCATCTAAATTTTACATTAATATGTTCTTTTGTTTAAAAAAAAAATAAGCTCAAAAGAAGGGAATGTGAAATCAGGTTGGGACATTTTCGACAACAGTATGGCTACGATTCTTTGAGCGTAGGAAATTGCAAATAGTCTAGCACCTTCAGAATATGTTTTCAAAGAAAAAAAATAAATTACTAAGAGAACTATGAATAAACATTTAAATTCAATGAGGATCTATCAGTCTCAAATCACTAAAGGAAAAAAAAAAAAAGAGGCATTCGGACGACAAATTAAAAATTTTAGCAAACCCAGTGTTAGTATTCTCTATGAAAGGTAGAGTGAAATGAGTCTTTTAATATTGTCGGTGATTTCTGGTGGCTGTTGATTTTAAATGAAGAAAATTTGCTTGCCCATAAAAGGGTTAACCACGGGCAATTCAATCTTCGACTGGGCCTGGACATCAGCCGTGTTATTGCTCTTATCGTCGATATAGTACGCCGCAGTAGATATTTAAAAGAATTAATATTTGTAGGGGAACTAAACAGAACTAAACTGACTAGTTTTTTTTTTTTTTTTTTTTTTTTTAGTATTAGTATTAGTGAGTAAATTTTTGCATTAATGCAATTTTTTTTTTTTTTTTTTTTTTTTTTTTTTTTGAGAAATTTCGTATAGAACATTGTAGCATTTAAATATATATATATATATATATTGTTCAACTACGTTTCTTGCGACCATGGAAGCCTCCAATATTAAAATAGGGGTGATAACATTTGTGGTTGAGAGGAAAATAAGCGATGAGGGAATACCAAATGAGTGCATTTTTACCAAATCACAACCTCTTGTTTAATTTGGCACCCCTCCAAGTCTTTAGAATCGTCCTTAATGATAGGTGCGAGAAACGTGGTTGCACTATAACTATACTATGTAATATGATCATTTGCAAAAATTACGTTATAAAAGCTTAAAATTTTTAAATGAGATTAATGTTCAAAGCAATGTTCTTTATCATTCAGTCTTAAGTACTTCTTTCTTCATTAATTCAAAGTAATGAATATTGATTAAATACACCTTCGAGTACCATAAATGGATTAATTATCTCTTGTAGATACTAGAGCTGGGCTATTCGAACTCAGATCATTTTCACATACTCTGTGTAAGAAAAATAGACCTCTCAAGGCCACCTCTCAGGGTTCTTCCCTCACCCGTTACCATGGTATTGCGGGACGCTAACTTCCCCTCTTCTTTTTTCCTACATAACTCTGTTATCTTAAGCAAAAGCAAATGGGGAGCAGATTAGCATTTTAATACATAGTATATAAATAAAATATAAGGTTTTCTCTTGTGTGAATTTCTTCGAATTATTTAAAAAAGAAAATAATATATAATTATAAATTTTTCATATTTATTAGCTTAACAAGGTTAATTTTCTAATGTACTTTGAAAATTATTTTAATTTGTTTATGAGTAAAATTTTCAAATTTTGTAATTTAGGGACAAAGAAATTGCAAAACTTTCTTTATTTTGTTACTTATATTATACCTGTGTCCACACAGGAAAGATATGTAGGAAACGTTTGAATATAATTAATCTCATAACCAAAACTGCATTGTGATAGCTGCATTTTCCAGACCACATATTATTATATATCACATGTAAGAATAATAGATATATTTTCCTTTTTACTTCATGTGTAAGAACAATAAAAAGTAAAAAATAAGAAAATAAGTGTTTCAAGATTAGTGATCCAAGAAATATTTTCAGTTTTACCTGATATACGCAAAAAGAATGTAGCAGTTAAACACATTCTCAGTTATAAAGATTAGTCCGTTCTATATTAATCCTTAGACTGTATATAGTTTCTAAATTTCATGTATCATTATCACATATAGAAAAAAATTATTAGTTTCAGTTATTTATCTGATATTGTTATTGTTTTCAGGATCAGTTAAAACAAGACGAAATCAAGAAAGAAAAATCCTGCGATTAACATAGATTATCAATGCCAAGTGGTATCAATGATCAAAAGATTCTGCACTCGAAGCTGGTAGACAGGAGGTGCCAGGTTCGAAGCCAAGAGCGCTCGTAGTTCTATTCGTTCGGAGTTTTCCGTGTTTTTCTGCGAAACTGGCTAAATATCTGAGTAAATATGGAAAAATTTGGTCTTATTGCACCGCCACTTCACTGCACTTTTAAAGTTTGAAAAAAGCCTGCGGCCGCGAAATTTTAATATAATTTTAGGATTACCTTTGCTTTATTTAATACCTAAACTAAAACTATATGACTAGCATCAGAAATTCGTTTATAAAGCAGCATAAAATAATTTTTGTTTTCTTAATAATCATACTTAATAATAATCATACTTAATAATCATACTTTATAGATTGGAAGATTTCGAAGTGGTTTTAAAAAATATCTGTCTTTTTTTACTTTCTTCCTTATATATAAGAAGATAGTACTGAATTCAGGAAAATTTTAGACCTCCGTGTTTCGATGGTTTTATACGTTTTGACCATTTTTAGAAAATGTCTGTGCGTCTGTTTCTCTCTGTTCTGTTTGTGTGTTAACAAAATTTTATAGATGCTATAACTTACGAACCAATGAACGAAATTTAACTAAATGTAATATTTAATTGGACTTTGGCTTAAATTGGTGATGATTACATTTTGAGATATCTCTCTCAATAAAGAGTGAGTTTTTTCATAAATTCTAATATGGCAATATAAGATAGAATTTCGTGTAAGTGTATATAATGAGAATTATTTTTAATCAATAACTGTGAAACTAAAAAATATGTATGTATGTATATTTATGATAATAATAGTCAACCTCTTTGTTTGTTTTTTTAAAGGGGTGGGGGAGGTAGAAGTTGAATCACCGCGTGTCCCCCTTGGGAGGTGTTTAATAGTAAAGCCTATTGAGTGAACGATGCTTATGTGCGAGTCTGATGTGGAGATTTTTTCTGAGGGATACCAGCCTGTACCTACGCGAGTTTTGGAGAAAACCACGGAAAATTTCGAACGGCTAGGTCAACGAGCGCGACCAAGGTTCAGGGTCGGCAGTACCCATCCACCAGCCTTCAGCGCAGAACCGTTCCACCACTAATGCCCCCCCCCCTCTCCCCTTTTACGGGAGGAAGTATTGTGTATATTTACTTTGTTTAACCATCTGAAAAGAAGATTAATATGTTTCCATAACTTTTCCTCCAATGTCAAAAACGAAACTTTTTTTTTTTTTTTTCTTTCTGTATGCTTGCACCAGAAATGAACTTATACGAGTTTAAAAGTTTAAATAAAGGTAATATATTCCATTTTTTGTTGAGAAACATTCATTTACTCTTATGGTGCTGCTATCTGTTGGTGAAAATTAAAAAATAAATTTTATCAAGGTATTTTTCAAGCGTTGATTTATATTATTATATATACTATATAACTAATGTGTCATTTATCATAAATATTAGATGAAATAAACAAAAAATACAAAATGTAGCAATTTTAAATGGAAGAATTTTATTTTTTTATTCTAATATATATGATATTTTTTAAACAAGTAAATAAGTTAATAATACTTTTTTTTTTTTTTTTCAAAATTTTTTTTATTTTTATTTTATTTATTTATTTATATATATATAATTTTCTTTTAGTCATCAGCGTAATATTTTTTTATGAAGATATAATTTAATATTATTTGTATAGTGTAGTTTACGAAAAGATATCCGCACAGATATTTCAAAATAAATTTAAATTATTTTAATGAAAACTGTAAAATGTTGCTTGCATTTCAGCTAGATATTTATGTATTGAAGTTTTCTTTGAAATTTTTTATTTTCTTATAAGAAATAAAATAAATAAATGAACTATATTTTTAAGTTTTTATTAAAATAAACAAGTGTTACTTCTCAAAATAATGTCAGAGAGAGCAGATAGTAAACGGATTGTGGAATTTCTCTCTCTGTCTTTATAATTCTTTTCATAGTGCTGCCATCTATTGGAATATGATAAAGGTGTTAATTTTAGTGGCTATTTAAATTGTATTAATTTGCAGAATTGCCGTTCAAATAATAAATTTTTCTGATATGCATGTCACATGTAACAGGGCGTCGTTTTATAAATTCTTTGTTCAGTAAGTTATAAATGAACAAAAAGCTACTGTTAATTTATTGTTCGAATGAATTATTACTCTAATGAAAGGAAACAATGATATCTTATTCAAAAATTAAGTTCTTCGATTTTTTTTTTTTTTTAACCCTTTAGCACTCACGGAGTGCAGAGCCCACCAGCGGCCGAGCGGTTCTACGCTCAAAGCTGGTAGACGTGAAGTGCCGGGTGCAATCTCAGGTCGCGCTCGTCAGCCTAGCCGTTCGGAGGTTTCCTTGGTTTTTCGTGGTTTTCTCCGAAACTTTAGCAAATACAAACTAGGTCCTCTTAGAAAGACCTACATGGAAGGCACTCCCCCTCAGGCCTAGGACACTAGAGCAGTCAATCGGTCTAATTCCCAAACACCTCACGGAGTGCACTCTCCCTCAGGCCTGTGACTCTAGGGCAGTTAATTGACCTGAAGACTAATATCAAAACCAACATCACTCTTTGAACATGTCGCTTTTATTCTTAGTGAGCAATTTAAAAAATATGTATAAATTAATAAACTAAATTAATAAATTTAATTTACTTTTTTTTTTTTTCGTGATTAAAAATCAGATTTTTGAATTTACTTAATTAATTAAAATATTTAAATTTCTTTATTTCTTTCATTTATTTTCTTTATCTTTCTTTATTTTTTTTTCCTTGAATTGTTCACTAAAATAAAAGGAAACATTTTCAAGGTCAAGTTAAAAAATTAGAAATTGAAAAACTTCATTTTTGAATTATATATCCGTATAATGTAGCCCACCAGCAGCCGAGCGGTTCTACACTCAAAACTAGTAGATGGGAAGTGCCTAGTTTGATCCCAGGTCGCGCTCATCGACCTAGTCGTTCGGCGTTTTCCGTGGTTTTCTCCGAAACTCGCGTAAATACGGGCTAGGACCCCTTAGAAAGACCCCATGGTGGGCATTCCACCCATAGGCCTAGGACCATAGCATAGTCAATCGGCCTTAATCCCTACAACCAACAACCGTATAGTATAAAACAACAAAATGCCCATAAATTGATTATGGATGGTCTCTGTGTGTGTGTGTATGGAAATAACACCGATTGACTGCGGCCTGAAGAGGTGATAGCCCTAGAGGTGATAATAGGAAAGAAAACAAGTTGGTTGGTTGTTTGATTTAAGGCCGATTGACTACGCGCTAGGGTAGGCCGAAAGAAAGAAAAAAAAGTATAAACAAGTTAGCATTCACGACATATTTTCTTTTGAAAATTGCTAAATTAATTTTCAATGAAGGCTATTAGATACATAGCTGGCCATAAAATTGCAAGAAAATAAAATAAAAGATAAAATTTTTGATTTTCTAGAAATTTTTAATTTGAAACATCTACATAATAATAATAAGAAAGAACCACAGAACTGGCGTTTTAAAGTAATAAGTACGAAACTTTAAATAAACACCATAAAATGCAATAAACTCGCAACAGTTGTTTCGGATCGAAAGAACATAGGAGCCTTCGTCAGACAGCACTCGTGCCTACTTTGTTCGCCTGACGAAGGGTTGTGTGTTCTTTCGACCTGAAACAATTGTTGCGAGTTTTTTGCATTTCATGGTGCTTATTCAAAGTTTTGTACTTATTTATATAGTAACCCGATAATATTCAAATATTAATTAATTCAATTTCTAAATGTCTTTGTAAGTAAACACTATAAATTAAAAAAATATATCAACAGCTGTTTTAGGTCAAAATAATAGCACGGCCTTTCATCAGTTGAGACATCTAGGCACCGGTGCATCATCAAAGCAACAAGATGCACTTGTACCCACTAAGGAATTTAAAGTGACTTCTGCATATGGTTTTCTCTGAAACAACATTTATTAAATTTCGGAGTAATGCTGCCATCTAACGAACAGAGAAGGAACACAAGTTTAAAAATCGATTAAAATAAAGAAAATATATCAATAAAGAAATGCGATCATCTTTGTTTCAGTCGCGTATGTTCTGTCTTCCTACTAGTGAAGCCCAAAAGCGGGCGAACGGCTTTGTGCTCAGAGCTGGTAGATGGGAAGTGCTGGGTTCGATCTCAGATCGTGCTCATCGACCTGACAGCTAGGAGTTTTTCGTGGTTTTCTCAGAAATATATTTACGTGGCATAATATGTTATATTACGTAATATCCTCTCTAGCAGAAACTCGCGTGAATACGGGCTATGACCCCTTACAGTGGCGGATTTAAGGGGGGGCTAGGGGGCTGAAGCCCCACCAAAACACTGACATTCACAATTGAATATTGCAACTGTAAGTTTTTTATTGGTCTAGAATAACACTTTGAAAAATCTTACCCCCCCCCCCTCCCCATTAAAAGTCAAGCTCTGGATCCGCCACTGCTAAGAAAGAACCCCACGGTGGGCATTCTACCTAAAGGCCTATTACCTTAGTACAGTCAATCGGCCTTAAAACCTTATATCCGATCATACAAGTGAAAATCTGCTGGGTTTTTTTTTTTTTTTTTTTTTTTTTATGTATACATATATTATTCAAAATTTCCCAACTGCTTTATTATGTAAGGATTTTACTTTAATTTAGTATTTATATACGTCCCCCTCCACCCCCTTTTTTCAAACATAATTGCGGCTCTTGGTATTCTTGTGATATTTGTGGCGGTCTGATTAAGGTCTTATTTCCTTCGAATTTACCTATTCCGATTCTGAATAATCTTTGCTCAGGCGGGGATTTTTTTTTTTTTTTCAGCGACGAAATTCTAAATTTAAATCCTTTGGTTTTTTTTTTTTTTTTTTTTTTTTTTTTTACTTTTCATTTTCAGAAAATTTATCTTTATGATTTTTCATTTTCGATGGAGGTAGACTTGGTACATGCAGGTACTTCGAAGCACTCACGTTGGCGTTGTTAATATATAAATATCAATTTCTTTTATTAAGCACTATTTTTTCAAACACCCAGTTTTGACGCAATAAAAACTAAATTAGGCATTTCAGTGTATACAAATTATCAAATTCTTCGAAAGTGTACAAATATTAGTTGCAGTCTATTATTTATTTTTTTTTTTTTCTTCCTTTAAAGCTATTTGCCTATGAGTGTAAACAAAATATTAATTATCTTTCAAGTTATAATAAATTAAAATTAAACATATCATCCGTATCATGAATATTAAACAATTTTTCAACTCCTACATTATCATCTAAATCCACAGCATATTCTTTTTACTGATAATGAAAAATTAAATATATCCAGTGGTAAATTTCGCATACGCATTTAATACGTAGACTACCTTAGAAGCGTTCATGCTATAATTTAATTGAAAATTCTATTTCAATTTTAGTTAATATTAAAGAATTTTTAATATACTTACATTAAAATAATTAGAAAAATATCCCCGACATTTATATACATTTAAAAGTTTATTTTCGGAAATTTACACACAAAAAATGTTTTGTTGAAACAAGAAAAATTTGCTAAATAAGCCAAATATTTATGTTGATATAGCCTCAACAAAAATTTTGTTACAAGAACCAAAATTATTTAGTTGATTTTACCAAACACTTTTGTTGATTTTCCAAATGATATGTTGATTCAACCAATATTTGTTTAAATCAAGAAAAATATTTCATCAATCAATATTTATTTAAACCAAGAAAATTACTTTGTTGAACCAAACACTTGTGTTGATTCAACCAATATTTGTTTAAAACAAGAAAATTATTTTGTTTATTTAACCAAACAACTATGTTGATTAAACCAATATTTGATTAAATTAAGAAAATTATTTTATTGATTTAACCAAATAATTTTGTTGCTTAATCACATCGCTCGCTTTTTGGCTATTGACAGAGAGTTTATCATATTATCCAGTCACAGTGACTCTTCTTTCAACAGTGTTTTTTTTTTTTTTTTTTTTTTTTTTTTTTTTTAAGGACTGACGACTATTAGTCTTAATCTGGGATTTTTGCGATGTCATTTTTCGATAGTTGGACATTTATAGAAATCATTCTTCGATAGTTGGACAGTTATCAAAATCTAAAATTTATCGAAAATATAATTGAATAATTTGAAAGCAATGTTATAATTTGAAAAAAAAAAAAAAGAAAACTAATAGTCCTCCGTCCTAAACTAAATTCTGCTTTTGCCAGAATTTCATCAAAATCATTTTTTTCCCCTTTCAGCCAATTGGAACAAACTGGTTTGGTTTGGTTAGCTGTACAAAATTATTTTTAAAATGAAAATAAACCTAAAAATCAGTCAACAAAATAATTTTGGTTTTCCCAACAAAATATTTTTTTCGGTGCAAAGTTAAAAGAAAAGAAAAAAAGAATGAAGAAATTAAGAAGGTCTATCAACAAATTTATTATAGTCAGGTATTAATATTTATTCTCTGAAAGTCTGAAGTGTAAAAAAAAAAAAAAAAAGAGAGAGAGGGAGAGAGAGAGAGCGAAAAGAAAAAACATGAAAAAAAAAAGTTGAGTGCTTTTACTTTTTATCACACGCCTATATACCAATGAGTATACAGTGATGAAATTGTGTTATGATTTTATGTTTTGCATAACTCTTCTCCTACTCCTTCCTAGAAAAATTGTATAAATATCATAAGATGAGTTTTTTTTCCTTAATACTCATCTCAGATTCAAAACGGAAGAACTTAGATTTAATCATGCTACATAAAAAGATAAAAAACATAATAATTTTGTTTGAATTGACTGTGTGAACTCAGAACAGTGTGAACTCACTTGTATTCTACTTACTCATATTTCTATGTAATGTAACTCACAAAAGCAATTTTTTTCCTCTTTTCCTTTTTATTCTCTCTAGACATACGAAGATAAGTTATTTAAATCTGAAAATGATTACATCGCGATAATTTATTCTGAGGTCATTCTAAAGGTCTCTGTTTTCATGCATTCTTTATCCGAAAACTGATCGCTGATTCACTTATTTCACAAAAACACATGAGAAGCGTGTGCTTGTATTTTAACACAAATTTCTGTGCAGCTGAAAAAAAAAAAAAAAAAAAAAAAAAAAACCTTACATTTAGAGATGCATTATTTAAATAAAAAACTAGTACGTTGTGGCCACCACAAGACTTTCTTCTATATAATTTTATACAAATTCCTGCAGTAGAAATTATTTATTAATTTATTATTTATGAAAAATATTTTCTGTAATAAATGCAGAATTATAACACTAACTATCGAAAGAAAGTCATTTTTGTGCCAACATCAGAAGAAATGCAGTTTCTTTTTTGCAAAGTTTTTTTTTTTTGTTTGTTTGTTTAAAAATCAAAATAATAATAATAATAATCAATAACTTTGTCTTAAATTATCACAGATCTATGGTTCAACCATTCGTTTTAAAGGTATTGACAAGTTCTATCGAAAGATACCCATATTGAAAATTTACACTCCCCGGGGAGGTAATTCGCCCCAGGGGGAAGCGATACTCCCGCATGCACAAACTTTTTTTTCCCAGTTTACAATTATTATTATCAATGGTCCATATTAATTTTACAATCACATGTTAAAAATTACTCTCATTATGTACATTTATATGACATCTTGTACTATACTGCCATGTTAAAAATTTAGAAAAAATGGAATCACAGTGCCACCTGTAGAGCGATTAATTCTCAAATCTAATCAGCACCAGCTTATGTCAGGGGGCAACTAAATATCAAGTTTGGTTAAATTTCCTTCATTGGTTAGTGAGATACAGCGTCCACAAAATTTGTGATACACACACACACACACACACACACACACACAGACACAGACAGACAAACAGACTGACAGACATTTTCTAAAAACAGTCACATCGTGTTCAGGACATCCCAAAACATGTAAATACATTGAAAACTGGAGTTCGAAAAATTTCACGAATCCAATACTTTTTCTATACCATACATATAGAAGAAAGCAAAGAATGATATAAAGTAACACAGGTCTGCATCTAAAATTTGATTTGATAATTTTGGCTGATCTTTATGTTTTTTTGGTCTGCTGAAACCGAAAATAAATCCAAACAGTTGAAGAAGAAGACACAATATTTAAATTCGAAAATGAATACATTGAGATAAATTATTCTGAGGTCATTTTAAAGGCCTCTCTTTTCACGCATTCTTGGGCGAAAACCGATCGCTGATTCACTTATTAACAAAAATACACGGAAAGCATGTGCTTATAGTATTTGCTTTGTATTAAGAGCTAAAGGGTGCAGAATTAATTAATTGGCTTCATCTTCTCCACTTCAGTGTGAAAAGGCTGCACTTTCACTATGAGGGTTGAAGTTTCACTCTTTATTTTTCAGTCCTTGAACTGGTCCTAAGGAGAAAGGAAATAATTTCTGATAAACAGGAAATCTCGTGACTTACAAAGCAAACAATATTTTGAAAATAGATTTAAAAAAAAAAAAAAAAAAAAAAAAAAAAAATGTTTAATATCGGTTACGTGTGTTAAAATTTTTTGAATTAATTAAAAATTTAAGGCGTACTCAAAAGTTTATTACATTTTTTCTGCGTTTAAGATTATAGCAGCTTCCCATTCAGATTTACCGAATTAAATTTGAATTTTCTGCCTTGTTTTTGATTTAAAAGTAATTACAAGATAAAAGGAATTTTTTATATGCCACGTTTTTTAAATTTTCTGTTGAATCATATAAGCTTGACAATTCTATGTATTAAAAAAAAATAATAATAATTTTTTGATGAATTATTCCATCAACTTGAAAGAAAATGATCAAATGCGTAATAAAGAGAGCAATTATAAGAAATTTTCAGAAATTTATTTATTGAATAAAAAAGTATTAAAAGAATGCATTGTCATCGTGTTCTGAGCTATTCTAAAAGTTTCAAATGTCTAGCTAGTCGGGAAGTTAGTTAAAAATCGATTGCAAGATTTGTACTGGACAAACAAGAAAGTGAGTTAATAAAAAAAAAATGGTTAAAAAAAAATGTAAGAAATGTTTTGAAAAACAAAGGTTTATATATTTATATTTATAACAATTCTGTCAAAAAATAAAGCTTTTAATATCGATTTCATCAGATTCATCTCGGTTTTTGGCTGTAATCCTTTCACTTATTGAATGCACCGAGCGGTTCTGCGCTCAAAGCTAGTAGGTGAGAAGTGCCGGATCCGGTCCCAGGTCGCGCTCATCGACACAACCGTTCGGAATTTTCCTTGCTTTTCTTCAAAACTTGCATAAATGCGGGCTAGAACCCCTTAGGTAGACTACAACGGAGGGCATTCTACTTATAGGTCTAGGACCCTAGCGTAGTCAACCAGCCTTAAAACCTACAACCAACCCAGGGGCGTAGTAATTCAAAACTGATGGGAGGGGCTCAAGAATTTCATTTTTAAAATGACAAAAAGTTATTTGCGAGAAAATTAATTAATTATTAAATCTTAATTAATATTTTATAATTATTAGTATTAGTTAAAAAATATCAGTAATTATGAACATTTATAAGACTAATTTTGGTTTTAAATGGATGATTCTTTTATTTTGCATTAAAAGAAAATTTTGTAATCATTTCTCTTAACATTAGGGGCTTGAGCCCCCTGAGCCCCACCCTTCCCTACGCCCATAAACCAACCAACCAACCCATTAATGGTGATTTTTTTTTTTTTTATATTCCTGGATAATCTTAGATGAATTTTAAATGGTGCAACTTTTTATTATTTAAAGAAAGAGAAAAGGAAAAGAATTCCTGAAAAATTTCCGGCATTTAACAGATTTACTTATGTAAATGAAAAAGAATTGAAAAGTATATTAGAAAATAGTTAGTTTCGAACAAAAATTAGCAAAATATTAAGTTTTATTACAATATTTCGAGAATTTTTTTGCTTTTTTTAGAGAGTTCTTTTGCTTACGAAAATTTTAAGAATCTATATTCTATTTTCTAAAATCTGAAGCAAATCCCTGAGAGGTTTTATGTTATTACGGAAAAGAAAAAAAGAAAGAGAGAGAAAACACTTTCAAAAAATTATATGTGGAAGTAGAGCACTTAGGGATTATAGAAAAGACTTTGAAGAACTTTTGTCAATCTCTGGAAGTTCATCTGTAATGCCCTTGACCTTCCTTTACTGTAAAATATTAAATAAATGTGCGTCCCGTCCCAGGCCTATTGTTGGTGATTTCTTTGTGCTTTCCGTTTACAACAAGAAATTTCCTTTATTATGAAATGACGTCATCATTAAAGAACGAAAATTTCTCTGCTTCCAAAGCCAACCTTGGTTGTTGCTTTGTGTTGGAGTCGGCGAAGCAGAAACAGAACATTCTGTATTATAACATATGAAAAAAAATTTCATTTGTTAGGGTAATAACAGGTTTGCGAATAGCTGTCTTATGCACAGCGCGTGCAGCTTATTCTTTCTTTCTTTCTTTTTTTGAGTGCGTGTGTGTATGTGTGTGTGTATTTAATACAGTTATTTCCTTACAATTACAACTTTCCCCGTTTGAAATTGAACTGCACAAATTTACTACTCTAGATTATTATCACTTCAAAGAGAAAATTTAGAGATTTTTAATTGTTTTGAAATTATTACTATCACTAATTAATTATTACTACCACTAATTTTTCCTGTATAGAATCTTTGCTTGCTAGTTTACTTTTATTGGCCGCTCTAAATCGTCTAGAACAACGTTTCTCGAACTATTTGTTCGCCACATACTAAAGTGGGTACTAAGTCCTTTTTTTTATTTGGTGGGTCATCCTATATACTTTAACGTATATGTGCCACTCTTTTGCACAGGTTGCACAAAAGTAATATTGGCTTTAAAATCTTTAACATTCATACTAGCAGTATAGTAAGAAAATAATAATCTTAATATAAATAAAAATCATTTTATATGTGTGTGTGTATCTCTTACATCTCTTTCCAAACCACTGAACCCATTTCAACCAAACTTTACTCAGTTACTGGTTTTTACAAGTACCGTGGGAATTGGTACAAAACTTTGAATAAACACCATAAAATATAAGAACTCGCAACAACTGTTTCGAGTCGAAAGAAAACACGACCCTTCGTCAGGCGAATAAAATAGGCACGAGTGCTGCAAACAAAGCAGCAAAGCTTTGCCGCACTTGCCTATTTTTTTCGCCTGATGAAGGGTCGTGATTTCTTTCGACCCGAAACAATTGTTGCGAGTTCTTATATTTTATTTCGTTTATTCAGAGTTTTGTACTAATTAATTTTAAACACCAGTTCTGTGGTGCTTTCTTATAAGTAGCGTGGGCGTTTAACATTTCTAGCGATTGCGCATTTGGAAAGGCTAAGGTCCCCTTGAAAATTATATTTTTACATGATTTCTACAGTAATAATACAGCTATAGAAACTTCAAATTTGATATGAAGGCTACTTTGAATGTATATATTCCCCGTAAGTAGAAGTTTTTGAAAATTCGAAATTAAAAAACTGTGAACTAATTAAAAATAAAATAAAATAAAATAAATATTTTAAAATTACGTTTTTGAAAAAAAATCCATCCATGCGATATAAACATTTTACTGTGAAATACATCAAAATGACGTATTGTCATAATATAATTAAGAAATCAAGTAATTTTTATTACATGTTAGAATGACGTCTCTTTCAAAAAATCTCCAAAAGGAAGTACAGTCGGTAACAAAAGTGTCCGAACACTAGCAAAAATTCCTATGTAAAAAAAGTACACTTCATACGGTTTTGTTAAATAAATCCTTGTCGAATCCTGTTCTTAATCAGTGTAAGAACATGACTCGATAAGGATTTATTTAACAAAATCGTATGAAGTGTACTTTTTTTCGTAGGAATTTTTGCTAGCGTTCGGACACTTTTGTTACCGACTGTACTATAGTGTTTGAAAATCACGTATTTTCTCAGAAATCAGTTCGAGGAAAAATGTGCATTTTCATCGAGAAAACTGCAACACTTTATAATGATTATGTAGGGCTTTGATTTATTAGCATATTAGTAATAGAATAAATAGTAATAAATACCAATCTAAAGTTCAGATTTTTAACTTTAAACAAAACTTTTTTTTTTTTTTTTCCAATAATAACAAGTACACTTAATACTGTTTAGTTAAATAAATCCTTGTCGAATCATGTTCTTAGACAGTCTAAGAACATGATTCGACAAGAATTTATTTAACAAAACAGTATTAGGGTAGGTGCTCCAGTGATTGGCATGCTCCAGTAATTGACATCTATCCCGAAATAATTAATAAATAAGAAAAATAATAAAATCATATATTTTACATATAAGAATTTTAACATTTTATGTCAAACACTGGAGCATAGGTTGCTAATAACTGGTGAAATGAATAACTAGCAGTGTCAAACACTGGAACATAGGGGGCCAATTAATGATAAAATGAAAAACTGTCAGTGTCAATTACTGGAACATTGAGTGGGTGTCAAATAAAAATTCATAAAAAAAAAAAAAAAAAAAAAAAATGTTATCAAACGTATATAATTTAACACATATGTGGTTCTGAATGTCTTTCATATCATACTTAAGATTTCTAAAAATATTTTCTGATGACTAGAACATTAAAAACATCAGAGATTAAGTGTCTGAAAGTCTCTAAAATTGTCAATCACTGGTGTACTTACCCTAAGTGTACTTTTTTTACATAGAAATTATTGCTAGCGCTCGAATTATTTTACTGCCGACTTAAGTTTTATTATTAGTCAATGCTTTACTAGTTCAAAATCAAAAACTTATCTGCGTAATGTTATACAATAAGTTATACAAAAATGTTTGAAGGGAAAGTTATGATTTTACCCTAGATGTTAGTTTAATATTTACTATTCCCGAATGACATGATATTTTTTCATAAAGGATTATTTATATGCTGAGCAAGTTCAAAACAGAACTTAATTTTCATAGATCAGTGAACTCTCAATTCAACCTCACGTGTGCCCCAACAAAAACTATGTGTTGCCCTCACGAAATCTGGTATTTATTTTTAAATTTCTTTTGATAAGGCTAAAAAAAACCAGGCCACTTTCTCTCTCTTTTATGGCTAACTCGATTTAATCATAAATATCCATTACTGACCTACATTAAACCAGTCAGCTTGAAAAAATACGACATTTTCAGTGTTTTTCTTTATAAATATAAAACGGACAAATTGGTTTGAACTTGTTTTTATTGTTCTTTGAATAAGCAAACAAATTACTTTAAAAATATTATGATTTTATTCCTGTATAGGATAATCATTCTAGCGATAAATATGATTCAATAAAATAAAAGATAAATTGTTCTGAGTTAGATAGTTTTATATTTTTGAGTAATCTGTTCTGGAAAAGACACTTTTTAGACCCCTATTCTTTTAAATCTAAATTTTATGTAGTTATTTATCTTTTTTTTTTTTTTTTTTTTTTTTTTTAAGGAAAGTTTTGCTTATTCAGAGAACTTTATCAAAAGTTATGAGCAAGCTAATAAAAATCGTTGCGTCGTATATTTCATTGTTTCTCTGGAATTAGATAAAACACTGTCAGTCAACATGATATTTCAATTGTGTTGAAGACAAATAAAATAAAAACTGCAAAGAAGTGTGTTAAAAAAATATTTTTCTTTCTCTTAAATCATAAATAATAAACTTAAATTGAATGAAAAAGAGTACAAAAATTAAAAAAGATTAAAAAAAAAAATAATAATAGCAATAATAATAATAACAATAATAATAACAATAATAATAATAACAATAAATTAACCGTATGGTTATTGAAAACTAATTGTTCGTATCATTAGAAAGTAAACAAAGATTAATCGTCTTTTATATGGTTATATGGCAGATGCGTACATGACATTTGCGTACAAGCTGAAATTAGTGACACTTGCGTACAAGTCCAGGTGTTCCAAATGTTACAGATCTGTTTTCGAAAAATCAAGTGGCATTTCCGTACAAAATTTGTTTCGCTGTATTTTTCGTTTGTAACACAAAGGGATTGTATCCATATGTTAAACTTGAAGATAAATACTCTTATATAAATACGTGAATTTTCTCTTATGCATGCAGTCCTACGACTGACAAAGTTATGAGCTTAAGGCATATAAAAGTTGCAAGCTATAATAGCCGTAGTTATTTTCTGAAATGACATTCAGTTATTTATTCACTGAGTCAACATCAATAAAGGTCCTTATAAATGCTATTAAGGTCTTTAAAAATATTTTTATTTCTTAAATACTTTTTTACTTTTTAACAAGAATAAATTTTTTTGTCTCCAATAAAGAAAAAAAAAGTTAAAGAAACGATCTCTCTTCTTTATCAATAACGAATTGAATCATATTCCAATTCCTGAAATTATTTGTCGTTCACCTATATGCCTCTCTTTCTCCCCCCCCCCCCAAAAAAAAAAAAAAGTGTTAAAAATGAAAAAAATCGATAACCTTATTTTAAATTATCGCAGATCGATGGTTCAACCATTCGTTTTAAAGGTATTGGCGAGCTCTTTTGAAAGATACCCATCATGAAAATTTACTCCCCTCGAGGGGGGACTTCCCCCCCCCCCCCAGGGGGCAGGCGGGGCTCTTACAGACACAAAATTTTTTCTCAGTTGACTATCTCTATTACAAAAAACATATATTCGTTTCATTTGGTTTAGTGCAGTCCAACGAAAAGCTTACTGTAACATTCCTATATGATATACATTTAGAATTCCGAGTTTGGGATTTCTGCTACTATTTTTTCTTGAGATATGCTGATAACACAGACAGACACACAGACCATTCGCTAAAAACATGATTTTCGTATTCAGGGGACCTCAGAACATGTAGATATAACAAAAACGCACATTCGAAAATTTGACCCTAAAACAATACTTTCTCGACCCTATGGGTAAGAGAAAGTAAAAAGAAAAGAAAAAGAAGGAAAGAATAGAAAGAAAGAAAAAGGTTTTAATGTTTGCATCATATGGATACAACCCCTTCATGCAATGATCCTCAAATAAAGCGAAAGAAATGTTGTATGCAAGTGCCACTAGATTTTTTGAAAACACACCTGTAATATTTAAACCACCTGGACATGTACGCAAGTGCCACTGTTTTCATCTTGTACGCAAATGTCATGTACGCATCTGTCACAACACCCTTTTATATCGCCTATTTAGCATCCACAAATTAAAATTTCGAAAAGCATTATAAATCTGATGAAAATTTTGTAAGAAGAAAAATAGAATTTTATTTCCGGGTGTCATAATTGGAAGTAAATTTATATTCTTCGTCTATTGTGCTTAAGATAAAAGTTTTCAAGATCTTAAAGAACTAAATTGTTATTTTCTAATGAGGGTTACAAACAATAACTTTGTAACTAGACGGTCGATAAGGTATCATTTCGATAGATAAGATAACACTATAAAATATCTTATAAGTTTAATGGCTTCAGATATTTTCTTTGATAAGAGTTATATGTAATCGTTTTATATTTAGAAGAATCGAGATCATCTAATGATTCGAAACTGAAGAATAAATTGCTAAATAAGGTTTTAAATTAAGGATTTTAAAGGGATTTAAGATGTTCTTGAATGATAAAACCCTATATAGGCTTTTTTTTCTTTTCTTTTCTTTTTCTTGCTTTTAATGGTTTTATTTGGAAATAAATAACAAATATTAATGTAATATTATAAAAAGGAATTCTTCATTAAAAAACATTTTGTTTTGGGGGAGAGGGGGGGGGGGAGAATGGTTTTTTTATGAAATAGTTTTCATAATGTGACGTCAAGCTTTTCATACATTCTTAAGGCAACTTCTAATATATATATATATATATGTTGTTGTTGTTGTTGTTAGCCCACATTATATCAATTGCATGTGATTGCTATCTTTTATTTATATAAAACCAAGTAATAAAAATCTGATTAAAACTAGCACAATAAAACCAATAAATAAATAAATAAATAAATAAAAATTTATTGTTTCATATCTACAAAGTATCATACTAAAAACTATACAAAACAGTTCTAAAGTTTACCCTGTAACTAACTATAAGAGAGAAAGCAATTAGTATAATAATAAAAAATATTCAACATATTGGCCAAACACAAACAAGTTCTTTGAAACAGACTTAATTATAGAAAAACCCTATTTAAAAATTAGAAATCGCTAAGAATTCGTAATTTCCCCTTTGAACTTTGTTTCACGGCCAAATGCTTTATGTGAGAATAAAAAAAAATAAAAATAAATGGAAGAATTTCAGAGATTAATTTTGCGAATTAAGAGCGATATTACTTTAAATGTGGTTTACTTTTGTATATCAGTCAATCCCTAGATATTTGGTACCCAGGTAAGCTGTCGATTATCAGATTAAATATCAATTATAATTGAGGATTTCTAGCATAAAAAGAGAAAATATAAACAATTGCAGTACTTTTTGCAAAGATTTTAGTTGCTAATGATTTCTCCGGTTCATCTGAATACGAAATCAAGACTGTTGCGGATATAGGAAATCATAGGACATTCACTGTTGCCTTCCGAGAGACTATGACAGTCGAAATAAAGATGCACATATATTTGTTATTATTTTATATATGTGACACCACAAGATAAAATTTCAAAGTTATGTTAAAAATATATGCTTTAAGAATAAACATAATATTATAATGCATTTATATGTATATATATATATATATATATATATATATATATATATATATATATATATGTGTGTATCTGCTTTTTTCTAGTTTTCTCTCTGGATTCCTTGATGATTTGATTTAATAAATTATTCAATTTCTCATTCAAAATGGTTTTGCTGCCTCGATCGGGGCTGAAACAATATAAATTGCTATGATTAGCTATATTGTTTTACGAAATCGATGCAGCTTTCACATCTTTCTGAAGTACATGCTCCCTGAAGCGTTTATACTTCAAATTTTAAGCATTTTTATCCAATTATTATTTCCGTGGTCCTTTATTTACTTTCTCCGTCATTAAGTTTAATGGTCCTTTTATTATTATTATTATTATTCATGTCGGTGTAAGTAATTCAAATTGTTTTTGTCTCTTATTGCTTCTTAATCTGTGTCGCAACATTTTTGTGTCAGTCTTAACTATATGTTACAATCAGTTCTATTTTTGTCGTGTTGGTATTGTTTTGTATCTATTAATTGCTAAATTTTAAGGTTAAATTTTATTACGATAGCTATCATTTATATATATATATATATATATATATATAATTTAATTTTTTTAAACTTAGTAAAAGCCGAGAAACAGAAGATTTTAGATTACTGAAACCACATAGACCAATAACAATAATATATATAATATAATGTACATATATGTATGTATGTATATATGTATGTATAATTTTATTATTATTTGGAAATAGTTATTTAAACCCATATTATTTATGGTAAATTATTATTATTATTATTATTATTATTATTATTATTATTATATTATGGGCGTTTTGTTATATATAAAGACTGCAAATATATATGTATACTGAATTGTAAACAATTCAGAAGCTAACTCATTTCCAAGATTGTTTTTTCATATATATTTGTTCGGAACAAAATTGTTAGTAGCAGTTTTTAATACAAATTGTTTTTCGTGAAGTTCGTAACTATTCTAAATGATAATGTGCCTTTCTAACACGAGTACGTTTGCTTATGGTCAGGCAACTGATCGCTGCGTCATATTAACAGGAAACAGACTCTGCTAAAAATACATACAAATTAGTATATGTTTTAAACGGATCCTTGTTCAAACCGTGATAGTTGCATCTGTTAGCTTCTCTCCTTTAAATAACGTTCACTTATTTCTATTATGCACTTTATTCAATTTTCAGGCCATAAAACGTGATCCATTCTTTGTAAAAATT
>OZ005655.1:255111265-255184265 GCA_963930645.1 Salticus scenicus
ACCGGAAAATATCTAAAAAGAGTGGGAAACCATTGCTTTCTGCTTCAGGACACTCGTTTGAATCAGCACTATCTCATTACAATAGTGCATTTTTATACATAGAAAGATGAATCACATACAAATAGCGGATTTTCTGATAGAAGAACTACTGTAGCTATCATGAAACTATCCATACTATAATGTTCCATAAAGCTGCGCCACCTACCATTTTACATGAGTAAAAGTTTATTGAACTTAGATTCTCACAATTAACGTTATATATATACGATTTGGGGAAATTTTCACCAATAGATTCTCAGAAATAGTTATCTGGAAAATTCCCGGAAGTTATAGTAATAATAATAATCAGTGTACATAAATGAAATTGAATCAGCATAATTTTTCATAGTATATCTCACATACTAAGTTTGTTGTATTTACATAACATAGAAGCTGATATATCGTTTACCTGTAAACAAAATTGCCACCTACTGTCCGGTATGAACCCATATTGAGTTAGCATAGTTTTACATATTATGCATCTCACATATCAAGTTTGGTGCAATTATATACTACAGAAATTGAGATACAGCCTTACTTTAAATGGGAGATATTTCAAGATAGCAGCGTCACCTATTGGGCGACATATCTCAATGGCTAATCAGCACCAATTTAATTGAAGGTCTAACTAAATATCATGTATGTTTAAATTTCGTTTATTGGCTTATAAATAATCTGTCTACAAAATTTTGTTTGCAGAAGAAAAAAGATTTTTTTAAAAGTGGTCGAATTGTATCCCGGAAGTTTCAAAACGGGTAAAATCTCTAAAAACCGGAAGCTGAAAATTTTCACGAATCCAATACTTTTTTCTTATGTATATGGATGTAGAAAATGAATAAAAATCTATGTGTGAATATAAATAGACATATCTAAATATACATATCTAAATATAGACATATCTATATATGTCTGTTGTATAATAATTAATCGTTATTGGGATTAAAAATATAATTTTCAAGTATTATTCGCCTCTTTCTTAATAAAAAAACATATTCAAAACCTTGCAGGTTCAACTGAAATTAAAAGAGCCAATAGCTAAATTATTTGCCATTTAAATGTATAGTATTTATTTAAAGTTGTGTTAAAAATTGTTTAAAAAAAAACTTGCAGCCTTCATTTATTCATTTTTTAATTTTATTCTTTTTCATTTTATTTTAATTTTACTTTTATTTTATTTATTTATTTATTTATTTGGGGGGGGGGGGGGAGAAGGGGAAAATAATCGAAAAAAAAAAAAAGATTTTGATTTGTTTATTTTTTTAAATACGTATCTGGTAAAATTTACCCAGTGTATTAATTTTTTACCCCATCCCATATATAAAAAATTCAAATTAATTTGAGTGTTTATATTAAATAACCGTAAATAAAATTCATTTTGTATTAACATAATTTTTGTTCTAAAACAATATTTTTTATTTCTAGTTATTACTGTTGTTATTATCACAATTATTATTAATTTTTAGTTTGGTTACTAGCATAAAAATAATTAATTTTGTGAAAATATCTATTAAAATGTACCCAATGTACTGATGTAGTTTCATTACATCTATATTTATATGCAAAAATAAATAGATAAATAATTTTCAGTATTTACGTTGAATTATGATACACAAATTCCTGCATTTTAATTTGAAAGTTTTTCTTTTTCTTTCTTTCTTTTCATTTCTTTTTTCTTTTCTTTCTTCTTTTTAAACACTTTCCAACAAGGTTGAAAAGTGTTTATGACTTCTGTTTGTCTGTCTGTCTGTCCGTCCGCGCTCTAACTCCCTAAATATTTATGGAATTTCTTGAAACTGATATATGTTATTCAAGTTCAATATCGGACGCTACCTAATGAAAATGGAATTTAAACCTCTATTGGTTTGTATACAGGGACACCCGAAAGTATTTCAAAGCATTGTGTTCTATGAGAGGTATTTCTATAAACGATATTTTCATACTTTTACTGTACACATATCTTAATGAAATTGAAATATGATATTCAAAGTCACTATCGGACGTTCCCTATTGAAAATGGAGTTTATACCTCCACTGGTTTGTGTACAGGGGCACCCGAAAGTATTCCAAAGCATTGTGTTCTATGAGAGGTATTTCTATAAACCATATTTTCATATCTTTACTGTAGACAAATCTTAATGAAATTGAAATATTTTATTCAAGTTTACTATCGGACGTTCCCTATTGAAAATGGAGTTTATACCTCCACTGGTTTGTGTACAGGGACACCCGAAAGTATTTCAAAGCATTGTGTTCTATGAAAGGTATTTCTATAAACCATATTTTCATACCTTTACTGTAGCCATATCTTAATGAAATTGAAATATGTTGTTCAAGTTTACTATCGGACGTTCCCTATTGAAAACGGAGTTTATACCTTTACTGGTTTGTGTACAGGGACACCCGAAAGTATTGCAAAGTATTGTGTTCTATGAGAAGTATTTCTATAAGCCATATTTTCATACCTTTACTGTAGACATATCTTAATGAAATTGAAATATGTTATTCAAGTTCACTATTGGATGTTTTTTGTATAAAATGGAGGAAATACCACCATCGGTTTATGTACAGGGACACTCAAAAGTATTCCAAAGCCTTGCGTTCTATGAGAGATATTTATATAAATAAAATTTTAATAACTTTACATTCCACGAATTTTTTGGAATTTGAATTATGTTATTTATATGCACAAAAGAATGCTTTGCACAGAATATAGCATGATTAGCGTTAGATTTACAGAGTGGCACAAAATTATTCAGTTGCATTAAGATCTATTAATAAAAAATTGCTAGAATTGTACTTTCGTTTACGTTAAGCGTTTTTAATACTTACTAACATTTTTTAAGTGTGAATATGATTTCAGTTTTGTGTATCTGCCTGTCCGTCTGTCTGTCTGCCTGTCTGTCTGTCCGAGCTATGGAATTTCTTGAAACTGATATATGTTATTCAAGATCACTATCGAATGTTCCCTATTGAAAATGGAGTTTATACTTCTACGGATTTGTGTACAGGGACACCCGAAAGTATTTCAAAACATTGTGTTCTATGAGAGGGATTTCTATAAACCATATTTTCATACTTTACTGTAGACATATCTCAATTAAATTGAAATATATTATTCAGGTTTACTATTGGATGTTTCCTGTATAAAATGGAGGAAATGCCACCACCGATTTATGTACAGGGACACTTAGAAGTATTCCAAAGCATTGCGTTCTATGAGAGATATGTCTATAAATCAAATTTTAATAACTTTACTTTCCGCGAAATTTAAGCAAATTGAAATATGTTATTTATATGCACAAAATAATGCTTTGCATAGAATATAGCATAATTAGCATTAGATTTACAGGGTGACACAAAAATATTCATTTATATTAAGAACTGTTAATAAAAAATTGCTAGAATTGTACTTTCGTTTACATTAAGCGTTTTTAACACTTTCTAACATTTTTAAATGTGAATATGATTTCAGTTTGTGTATCTGTCCATCTGTCTGTCTGCCTGCACTCTAACTCCTGTAAATATTTATGGAATTTCTCGAAACTGATATATTTTTTTGAAGTTCACTATCGTATGTTCCATATTGAAAATGGAGTGAATATCTCTTCTGGTTTGTGTACAGGGACACCCGAAAGCATACGAAAGCATTGTGTTCTATGAGTGTTATTTTTATAAATATTTTTCCTATAGAATGTTCCCCATTTAAATTACATAAATAGGTCCTGTATAACTAGTTTGTTTACAAGGACAAAAAAAAAAAAAAAAAAAAAAAGGCCAATGCATTACGTTTTAGGACAGAATTTTTTGAAAGTTATATTTAAAAATCTTTCTACTGTAAAAATCATAAAAATATTGAAATGTATTGTTAATATTCTAAAATAATGTTTTGTATAGAATATGATATGATTAACTTTCTGATTTACAGGGCTACACTAAAATATTCAGAGAGATCAAAAGCTGTAATCATAATCTAATGGCTACATTTTCTTTTGCGTTAAGCCTTTTTAACACTTACCAAAATGCCTAAGAGTAATTTTAAAATCAATTAGTCTATCTGTATATTTTTCAGTCCTTCTGCCCGCTGTTTGATATCGTAGGCAAAGAATATTAAAAGTTATTCGATACAACAATTACGTACAGTTGGAAAGTGTTACTAATCAATGCGTACTGCATGATTTTTCTTTCTTGTTTTTTTTTTCTTTTTTTTTTTTTTTTTTTTTTTTAAAGATGCTTTTTGTTTTGTTTGTTTGTTTACAAACATATAAAAATTAATTTTAAAATTTTTATTAAAAGCACTCAACCTTTTGGTTTATTTTTATTATATCTGCATTTAAACATAAAAATAAATATATATATATACATATTTGATGATTTATTGCTATTTAATTATCATAAACCAAATTTATTTTGTAATTTGTGATGTTTATTTAGATGGCCGTCAATTATTGAACTTGAATTAGAAAAATAGCTTTATAATTCTTGCGATATGAAACGCTAATAACACAGGAAAGATTCAATTATACAGGCATTTCCTCGTAGATATTATGATGAATTTATTATTTACGAATTGTTGATTAATTTAACACAGCTATAGGTGACCAAATAAGCATATTACTAAAAAATGGTAGATATAATTGGGGTAATTAAAAAATTTGGAGTGGGAGCCCAAAACGACGACTTCACTGGTCAAGTCATGATGATGAAGTGACGCTTCGATTTCTTGATTAATTTCGCCAGAGCACAAGTCGAAGCCAAATTCAAATTAGTAGAGAAAAAAATGGTTGTAATTGTGTTCCGTATAAACACATACAATTTTTGAAAAGGTTACCACATAATTACATTTCAAACGGTCCTCACTAATCGCCAAAACACGCCATGAGAACCGGAACTTTTAAGCAAAAATTAACGTACTATGTTATGAGACCAGGAATCCACTTATGGCGACAAAACTGCATTTATTTGAAAGATGAAAAGAAACCGAATTAGGAAAAGTCAAAACTAGCTATTGTAGATCTGCATTAACGTTAAAGAACGAATAATATATGATCAAAGGTTTCGATAGAGTTGCAATAAGCAAAAGAAACATATGTGGGAAGAGGAAGAATGTAAAAATTTAAAGAACATACTGTATGTGAATTTAAGTTGCAATTTAGAGGTCATAAACATGTGTTCGTTAGTTTAATTTAACCCGTTAGTAGTCGCTAGTTGGTCGATTTGCCGCCCATCTTTTAGTGTTGAAAGATTTTTTTATTCAATAGCCACCGAAAATTTTTAGAAGTGGCATTTGATATATATAAAACGCGAATAAAATCAAAGAAACGTCAGTCACATCACTTCTTAAAATTATTGGTGACAGTTAAATAAAAAGTGCGCAATTTTTAATAGGTGGCGCTGTCTATAGCGACTACTAACGGGTTAATTTAATTTTTAATATAATAATATATTTTTTAGAATATGTGATATTGCGATTATCGACATCACATAATTAATTTAATTTAATTCTCAAATAATATGCTTTATTTGCGTTACTATGTTATTATTTTCAAAGACTGTCTGCTTTCTTTCAATACTGAAATATCAAAATTTTATTACATATTTTTTTTCCTAACTAGAATATATCCAAAATAAGTTAATTTTGCATTAAATATTGTTAATTATAGCATACATTAATTTATTATTATTATTATACATAAATTACTTTTGTACTTACAAAGATAAAAAATTTGTTAATAAAATTTCAAATAAAAAAGGGTATTTAAAAAAAAAAAAACTTGTGCACTGAAGATGTGTTCTAGCTGGCATAGGATGCAAAACCTTTGCTGCAAAATAATTGAAGTTTTAAAACGTCTGTACTAGTTAACGAACATAACAAACTATTTCAACGACTTTCTTTTTTGATAAAGATTAGCAATAGACATTTAATTAGTATGTAATGCGGTTCACTTCATACTTATGACCTAAGTTGCTTTTCTCATGAAATTTGATTATTATGAGAAATTAGTTTTGAGAACTGCAGCAGCATATTCCGGTGGTAAGAATAAGAAGTGCAGGAATAATTGTAACCACATTGATTCAAAGAGAAAATTTTTCTGTTCGTTTACTGTAAAGACAGCTAGCGAAAAATTAGCAACATATACAGACACTTCCACGGTTCTGCAGCCAAGGAGAACGGATGGGTCATGAGTCACGCCGACCGGACTTCCGTGGACACTGAATGGACAAGAGGAAAAACCACAGAGAGAGAAAAGCGAAGCGAAAATTCTGTGTAATATTTGCGGAGGGTTTTCTTTAACCCTTTGCGGCGCAAGACAATTCCGATCATTTAAATTATACAGCCACCGGAATTCAAGAACTAAATTAAACTAAAATATTTTTTTAATTTTTAGGTTAAAAAAACCTGCCTTTTCTAATATGTTATAAACGTAAATTTTTGTTAAAAAATTTCCGGGATGAGTTTTTGCAGCTGGATCTTAAATTTTGCGTCCTCGCAGCGAGGACGCCGCGCGTTAAGGGGTTAAAAATGTATTATTTTTCATTTATTAAATATATATATATATATATATATATATATATATATATTTTTTTTTTAGACAAAGGTAAGTGTTCATAACATTTGGGTAACTTTCTGCATAAAAACTTTTTCATAAAAACTTAAAAAATAATTTTCAAAATCACACAACCATTGTTTCATGTCAAAATTACAAAGAAGGCAAAAAAAAAAAAAAAAAAAAAAAAAAAGTAGGTACGAATGCATTTTAAAAGAAGTAATGCAACTGAAATCTTTGAAAACAAATAAAAATAATTAAATAAATAAGAAAGAAAGAAAAATCATGCGGTACACATGCTTTATTAACACTTTTCAAACGTACGTAATTGTTGTATCGTATAACTTTCAGTGTTCTTTGCCTACGTAATCACACAACGGACAGACAGTAGTTCTGAAAGGCATGCAGATAGATTAATTGAATTCATAATCATTCTTAAACATTGTTAGAAAGTGTTAAAAATGTGTAACACAAAAGAAAACGTAGCCCTCATATTCTAATTGCAACCCTTAATGTATCTGAATATTTTAGTGTAGCCCTGTAAATCTGAAGTTTAACAAAATCAATTCTATGCAAAATACTATTTTAGCATATTAACAATAAATGTCAATTTTTTTTTTTATGATTTTTACAATAGAAAATCCTTTAAACGTGTCTTACAATGCAATGCAATGGCATTTTTTTTTTTTTTTTTTTTTTTTTGGCGGGGGGGGGGGGTCTCTGTACAGAAACTAGTTGCACAGGACCTATTAATGTCATTTAAAATAGGGAGCATTCCATAGTAAATTTGAGTAAACAAATATAATTTTTTAAAAATTCTGAAAATATTTACGGACGCTGGGGGCGGGCAGACGGAGAGATAGATACACAAATTAAAATCATATTCACACTTAAAAAATGTTTAAAAGTGTTAAATCGCTTAATGTAAACAAAAATGCAATTCAAGCGAATTTCCAATAAAAGCCCTCAATGTAACTGAATATTTTTGTGTGTGGCCCTGTAAATCTAATGCTAATCATACTAGATTCTGTAGAAAGCCTTCTTTTGTGCATATAAATAACATATTTTATTAAGATTTGTTCAAAGTTATTAAAATTTGGTTTATAGAAATACCACTCATAGAACGAATGCTTTGGAATACTTTCGGGTGTCAGACGTCAAATCAACACAAATCAGAGGTGGTATTTACTCTATTTTCTATAGCAAATATCCGATAGTGAACTTGAATAACATATTTCAATTTCATTGAAATTGTGTAAAATAAAGGAATTAAAATATAGTACATAAAAATACCTCTCACAGAACACAATGCCTTGGAATACTTTTGGGTGTCCTTGTACACAAGCCAGTAGAGGTATTCACTCCATTTCCAATAGGGAACATCCGATAGTGAAATAGAAAACTTATGCCAGTTTCAAGAAATTCTATGAATATGTACAGGAGTTAGAGTGTGGACGGGCAGACAGACAAATTAAAGTCATTTCATTAACAATTTTCAACTTTGTTGGAAAATGTTAAAACCATTTAGAAAGTAATAAAAACTATTAATATAAACGAAAAGGCAAATCCAGCAAATTTCCAAAAACACCCATTAATCTAACTGTATATTTTTGTGTGATCCTGTAAATCTAATGCTAATCATACTGTATTCTATGGAAAGTATTCTTTTGGAAATATGTATAATATAATTTTATTTTATTAAGATTTGAGCAAAGTAAAGTTTTTAAAATCTGGTTTACAAAAATACCTCTCATAGAACGCAATGGTTTGGAATACTTTCGGGTGTCCCTGTAAACAAACCAGTGATGGTATTTACTCCATTTTCAATGGGGAACATCCGATAGTGGACTTGAATAATATATTTCAATTTCATTGCGATTTGTGTAAAATAACGGTATTAAAATATGGTTTACAGAAATACCACTCATAGAACACAAACACAATGTTTTGAATACTTTCGGGTAATCACAAATGTGAAAAAACAAGAAAATTAACTGACATCGGTAAAAAAAAAAAAAAAAAAAGATTAAAAACATTGAAATTCACACTAGAAATTATACGCGCATGAATGGTATTTTACGGTATACATATTTTGAACAAAATATGTAATGTTAAATTATATAAGTATTATTAAACTGTACAAGTGTTATTAAATTCTTTATACATATTTATATATAAATACTTATTGAACAAACTAATATTTTGGGTTTTATTATGAATGCAGACTATTTTTTATCTCAGAAAGGTACTATTACACAAAATGTTCAACGGAAGTGAATTTTTATTGTGCAGATGGCATCCTTCCCATTCTCGGAAAAAATAATTACACTACAGCAGCGCCGTCTATCGGTCAATATGCATCCATATTGAATCAGTATAATATCTCATAATGGCCTTTTCACATATCAAGTTTTGTTCGTTGAAACGTAATAGGACCTGAGATATAACCTTTCCTTAAATTGCGGATATCGCTATATAACAGCGCCGCCTGTTGAGCGATTGGCACCAAAAACTAACAGTCACTAATTTATCCAAATTGAATTCATATATAAATTCGTATGTAATTCTGTGCATTAGACTTCCTTGAAATTGTGGAAATCGCTGTATGGCAGCGGTACCTGTTGAGCTTTGGCACCAAATGTTGATAAACATAAGTGAGTAGTAGTTCCTGAGATACAACCTTCCCTGAAATTGCGTAAATCGCTGTATAGCAGCCCCACTTTTTGAGCGATCGGCACCAAAAGCTCACATGGCACTAATTTATGTCAAGGTGCAATCACATATTAATTTATGTGTAATTCTGAGCAGTAGTTCCTGAGATACAGTCGGAACAAAATTTTTGTCACACATACACAGATGCACAGACACACATTTTCTAAAAATGATCAAATCCTGTTCTGGAACTCTCAAAAAGTATAAATCCATCGAAAGTCGAAAATTTTTACGAATCCAATACTTTCTTCTATTGACTATACAAGAAAGTAATATTTAAGGTTTTCATCAGCCAGACTACTCTTTCTATCTCTCATGTTATCTTATGAAATTTTTTATTGTTGCGAATTATAAAGATATCTCATTTAAAAATTAAGTTTTTCGAATTCTGGTTTTTTCTAATTGAACTATTTGGACAATTTGACATTTGAACTATTTGAATATGTGTTGCCTTTTAGCTTACTGAGCAAGTTTTTTGGAAAATAAATTTAAATATTTTATTTCATTAAATAAACTTGGGGCTGTCACGTTTTCGTGATAACATCGTATTTTCAAAGAATTTATTCATGAAATTTTTTGGGGAAAAAAAAAAAAAATCTGGAGTGACTCCACTCGTTTTTCCGAACATTGAGTAATTAACAGTTTTGTAGATAAAGTAAAGAAAGAGGAGTTGTTAAACAAACAAAAGAGAGAAACCATAATAGAGTGTTTGAGTATTTTTATCCATATATTACAGTCGGTAACAAAAGTGTCCGAACACTTGCAAAAATTCCTATGTAAAAAAAGTACACTTCATACAGTTTTGTTAAATAAATACTTGTCGAATCATGTTCTTAATCAGTGTAAGAACATGATTCGATAAGGATTTATTTAACAAAACCGTATGAAATGCACCTTTTATACATAGGAATTTTTGCTAGTGTTCGGACACTTTTGTTACGGACTGTACACGCTGTTTTATTTGACGCTACTGAACTTCGAGCCCATAGATCCTCATGATAAAGAATTTTTCGTTGTGTCCCTGTAAAAACCTATACATGCTAGATTCACCAAAATGCTTATAGTTAGTGCAACAGTGATTTATAACATTCATATGCATTTTCAGCTCAATTGAATAAGGCGTTTAGATGCTATCCCACTTTTAAAAATTTGGTCCCGTAGGCCATAATGATAAAGAATTTTTCTTTGTGTTCCTGTAAAAAAAAACTATAAGTGCTAAATTCACCAAAATCTATACAGTTGGTGCAACTGTGACCTATAATATGTGTAAAAATTTTTTACTCAGATTAATAAGGCGTTTAGACGCTATCACACTTTTAAAAATTTGGCCCCATAGGCCATAATGATAAAGAATTTTTCTCTGTATCCCTGTAAAAAAACTATAAGTGCTAGATTCTCCAAAATTTATACAGATTGAGTATCTGTGACCTATAATATGTGTATAAATGTTTTGCTCAATTGAATAAGGCGTTTAGATGCTATCGCACTTTTAAGATTTTGGTCCCATACTCCACAATGATAAAGAATTTTTCTTTGTGTCCCTGTAAAAAAAACTATAAGTGCTAGATTCATCAAAATCAATAGGGTTCGTGCTACGGTGACTTGCAACATGCGTACCAACTTACAGCTCATTCGAGCAAAGCGTTTAGACGCTAGCGTGTTCACTCACACACATACACATACATACAGACATACATACATAAACACATACATACATCATCGTAAAAAAAGTGAAAACGGACTCAGGGTACCTCGAAACGTATAGAAACATCGAAATCTCAAATTCGGATTTTTGACATGATTACAATACTTTCCTCACTATAGTGTTCGGAAAGTAAAAAGATAATTGTGATATTTTTTTCGTTTTATTAACATATATATCCATGAAGAAGGTACTGGGAAAACAGAAATAGGACAAATGAAACAACATGGGGAAATGCCTATCATACAGTCCAAAAAAAAAATACGTTCAAATGAAACGACAGACTTTTATCGCACACACTGCGTATAACAAGAAATTTAATACGGCACCACCCTGAACTTGATGCAACTCACATTGTTCCTTTCGCTTTCCCTTTTGTTTTCTTTTTATTTCTTTCAAAAACAAGAGTGGAATATGGAAAAAAAAGGGGACCGCTTCATAATAATGAGCGTTGTCTAGATGAGTCACTATTGTCAACAACAGAGTTCTTTTTCAAGGACGTACTCTCACGTGACATTGGTCCTAAGAGAGAGTATTGGATTGCATGCTTTTTCGATTTTGATAATGATAATGTGTTGGTCCTTAAAAGCTAGTCATTGAGAGAAGCAGATGGTAGAAGCTGAGACTAATTAAAAGACGAAGAAAGAATAGATTACACTTTTGTTTCTGATCAGAGGTCAGGTAACGTAGAGCCATATAGATGTGTTTGAGAGAATGTCAGTACTGTTCACGATTTCACAGAATTTGGTGAGACAGAAACAGTAAACAGAATTCGGATATGTATATGCTGATAAACATTATTTATTATTATTATTATTATTATTATTATTATTATTATTATTATTTTGGACTAACGAAAACCGTGCGAGAGCCATTTTAATTTTTTTGGCTTTTCATTTTCAGATAAAATAAAAGAAATTCGAACTGGCTAGAAAATGCAGTGACTACTGTAATTGAGCATAGTTTATCAAAAAATTGGCTATTATTGTAATAGGGATATAGATGCAGTAATAACAAAATTATAAACTGATTTTATGTGACTGATTTCTCAAGATACATTTCTAAAAATTTAGAAATGGTAGCCTTTTTTAAGTTTCAATGCATTCGCTCCATAAGTCTGTCGCCCCTGGACCTGGACTGGACCATCTTTAGGGGCGCGTCCCAGACCGTTGCCAATTACCCACTGCGCAGTACTAGTGCGACGTTAAACCCAACCAACTAACCTGTCACCCTGTACACTCCCCTAGAAATAGCTAATAAGGCAATGGCTGTAATGGCGGCCCTAACTGTAAAGAGACTGCATTTAAAAATATAAACAAAAATTAATATATATATATATATATATATATATGCATGTGTATATGTATGTCATAAATGATATTATAAAATTAGTCCGATTTCTTTACAATGAAAATAATCCTCATAATGCAAGTTATACAAAATTTTGCTCTATTTTGCCGTATAAAGAAAATGTTAAACCTTGAAAACCTTACAAAATAGAATAAGCTGGATCTTGTAATTTAATGAGGTTTTTTTCAGTATCATAATTTAAGGGGGCGTCCATAAATTACGTGAGGCGGTTTTGACGCTTTTTTGACCCCTAATACCCCCTGGTGAGATTTCATGAGATTTGGCTCGACCCTCCTCCCCCCTCCCCTAACCTCACGTGAGATTTTTCAAAATTCGTACTTTTACTGTAAATGCGTTGGATTTATTTCAAAAAACACTCTAGAATCAAAGTAATGAAATTGAACAATAAAACACTTAAATAGAAACTACTAAAATTAATAAAAGAATATTTATTCTAATTCAGTCCATGGGGACTCGTGCACAGTCTCAAGAGTGACTATTGGAACCAACATATCCATGGGATTTTCAGTAGAATCATCTGCTCCTTCAGCTTCGCTCTGATTTAGCCACTCTAAACTGTTGTTGCTTGCCCACAGAAGCTCAGTCATCGAGCTTTAATTTAGTATATCTGCTCGATGAGATCAGTAGCTCCTCTTGTGCTTGTGACAATCCATAAGGGTCGCACTTTGCGCACTTACGCTGCTAGTGCATTGTGAACCGCACGCCGATGCTCTGCAGCTCTTGTGATGGATACAAAGTAGATACTGCATGTACTGCAGCATGTCTTTTCTAAATCATCACATCAAGGCTACTGTGCTGCTTCGCGGAGTTCGGATAGCCACGATAAATATTATCGTGTCAGATTTTGCCATATCTAAGTCAAGAAACATATTTTACTTGAATTTAACTCAGTTTTCTCGTAATTTTACACTGTGTTTTGCGAGAAAAAGATTACATGATATTTGCCGAAACCCCCCCCCTCTCCCCCACGTGAGATTGGATGAGATTTGGCTCGCCCCCCCCCCCCTGAACACCTCACGTAATTAATGGACGCCCCCTAAAACGGGTCCGATTTTTTAATCATTTCTTCTTCAGATGATATTGTTAACATAATATGCACATACTAACAAGCTACCTAACAAGCAGGCTTATTGACTAACCTACAGGTGCATGGATATTGCACGGATTTTTTGATTTTTCATTCCTCATAACCAAAACATGTACAAAAGTTAGAAAAAAAAACTTGTTATTTTCTTAGCATTGTAGAATAAAGCAAAATTTCGTATAAACATGCATTATGAGAGTTATTTTCATCATAAAGATGTCGGAGCAGTCTTAAAACATCAATTATTATATTAGCATAAGCATTATTGAATTTCAAGTTTCTACATTAAAAACATCGCAAGTCATTCAAAATTAAAGTTTTTCATAACACGGAGAATAGACTTGCAGTTCGCATGATCCCGTATTACTTAAGGCGGCCAAATTTTTGAAACCCAATTTGAGGACAAAACATCGCAGCGTGCTCAAATTGAAAGGCCATTCGAGGACAGAGCTAAATTATGCTTTAAATGATTTTCAAATTGCTGAGGACATAGGTCGAAATTCGACGACTGTCCTTATGATTCGAGGACGTTTAGTCACCTTAGTATCACTGGTACTTTTGCATGGAGAATACCACGGAATTGAATTGAAACAGAAATACGAAAATGGTATCAATAAAATTACGACCGAGAGGAAACGGTAGCCTAGTGGGTAAGGTATTTTAGTCTTCAATCGAGTCTGGCTATATTCATAGTTCTTATCATGAATATAGTATGACACATGAAAAAAATTCATGAGAAAATAGATATAAAGAGAAAATATATAATGGGTAACTGAGCGGAGTCCACCTTTGCCAACTATTTTTTGTCGGATTCGTCTTTAGTCATGCATTCATATTCCTCACTGGTTACTAAAAGACTTTGAATCATTTGTATAGAATGTTACAAACCTTCTCATCTGTTATGTGATTAAGAAATTTATTTGTAGAAAAGGTTAAAGCACTTTAATATCACTATGCTTTAATAAAACGTATGTGTGAAAATATATAAGTCCACGAAAAACATTATTTTTCCAAGTAGTCGCGTGATAAATGATAATTACTGCTGTTTCAGTGAAAACTTATTACTAAATGATTCTATCATCGTCGAACAAAAGCACAGTCTCTGTCAGCCCATACAGCATCGCGCAATCGATTTCTTGATGGTTATCCATTATTTACTGTGAAAACACTTCGTCGTATAAAGGTAATTCCAACAATAACACTGCTATATAACTAATTTTAAAGACTTTTCTAAATATATCGCTAGACTGTACAAGTCATTTATTATTTACTGAAACTCAATAACTCGCTTATATTTTTCAGTAACAACAAAGCAATTTGTTTTAAAAAGCAAGTACTAAATATTAAGTAAACAAATTCTGAAAGTATACATGAACCAAAAATATTTTCTTCATTTTAAAGCATTCTGTATTATTTAAATCAAGCAATGTTAAATATTTAACGATTTCATATGGCTATTTCAGAAGTACAGTTTGTAATTTTAATTTGTAATTCAATATGAAAGTTTTTAGCAAAGTACATTTTTTAAACATTATAAAAATTAATTTCATTTCTTAGAAGAATAGCTGAGAATGTTTTGAGTATGATTTTGTGAATTCAAAAATAATAGAAAGTGAAGAAAAAGAAAACTTCACATACTATATATATAACCTGCTACAATTTTTTCGTGAAATAGAAAAATAATTTTCGATTAAAGATAGTATTCATGTAGACCTAACACGTGTGAAAGTTCTTGACAAGGGGTGCTACTATCGTTCTGGTACGCGTTTTTTAGTTTCAGTTTCACTGTCCTATCTGTATGATAATCTGTGGTGTATACCAGACAACTCGTCGGTTTCATTCTCCTGACGTCTGATATGAAGAATACTTGTTTACGGAGGAATGTATAACATCAATAGTAGAATGAAAAATAATTTAGCAATGTTATATTTAGCAATAATACCTGATTTAGTCTACGAAGTGGCTCGCGTCATACAGTAATTTTGAGAGATGTGGAAAACTTTCTCCTTCGAGAAAGATAACGGGAAAATATCGTTTTGTGTTAGGAGGAATCATCAAAATGGACAGCCGCACAAATCTAAATATCTTTCACAAGGGCCAGTTTTCGCTTAAATATACAGAGATGAAATCCTTGAGTCTGCCTGTTTCAAGAAGCTGCCGCTCTTTGTTTTTCCACTTATGGATATCAACGTACAGTCCGTAACAAAAGTCTCCGAACACTAGCAAAAATTCCTATGCAAAAAAAGTACACTTAATATAGTTTTGTTAAATAAATCCTTGTTGAATCCTGTTCTTAGTCAGTCTAGAAACAAGATTCGACAAGGATTTTGACATATCATCATCGATGAACACTTCATCTAATTAAGACATATTCCAAAAACTGAAATCATTCTTCACTTATTCACGAGCTGTCAGTTACGCCTGAATAAAAATCTGGATTGCATTTTCTTCTATGCTCGTGATTCTGATCATCTCATGACTAACACTAATGAGGATTGCTCGCTGTTCCTCAAGGACTTGCATTAGAAATACATATTGACCGTCTACGCGAACTATAAACATTAATTAACTTATTATTATTTTTATATCTAATTATATTTTTCAGTTTGTAATCTCTCTCACTTCTCTCTCTGATTCCATAGTGAAAGGATGCACAACAAGATGCATCCCAAATTAAAAATAAATACAAAGATTAAATTAAATCTCGAATAATTTATTTCTAATACTTATAAAACACACTCCTTTAGTATTTAGAGTAGATTATTCAACAATTTCTAACATGATGTTTTTTAGACATAGATTTACAGATCTGAAAGCTCATAGATATTCCTCTGCTTTAGAAGACTCGCGCTGAAACTGCTGCATAGAAGGTAAGTGAAGAATTTATTATTATTATAAGTCTTACCTTCCAAGAAACATGTTTTGAATTTATTTATTTAACTATCTCTATAAGATTTAATTAATAGTAACTTCAAACGCTTTTTTATCAGATTTATTTAACAAAACTGTATTAAGTGTACTTTTTTTACATAGGAATTTTTGCTAGTGTTCGGAGACTTTTGTTACCAACGGTACGTCGCAATGTGGTCCTGATCGACGACTTCTAAGCGACAGATATTCGGAACACAAAGTGGTCTGCTAACTTTTCTGATCTAAATCCTATTATAGAGCATGTGAAGACATGATCAGAATATATCTTGTAGCGTGTTCCACCCTCCACTAAGATCTGTTTCGGTCACCTAAAATTCCCATAACATACTAAAATGCAACATTATATCATTTTAATCATTTTATCTCAACGAAGTTGATTGGGTTATAAACCTTCTTTTCCTAAAATTTTCTTAGAATAATAAAAGTAATTATTATCTCGGTTTTGCATTGTTTTCTACTTTTCTCAACCAACTTCTGTATTCCCATCTATTCCGATGTAGATTTCTAAAAATTGTCACGTAAACAATAATTATGCTTAATTTTTGGATATGCGTAAATACTTAATTTTTTTTTTACTATACAAGGTGTTGCCGAATTCTATCAATAAATTTAAAGGGTGATAGAAGGCGTCAAAAGAATGAAAAATTAGCCTGGAATATACAGTGGAAAATCTCGTTTTTCGAGAGAAAGTCGCGGAAATATTTATGATTGGCGTGGCATTGAATACAAACAAAAGGACTTATAACAAATAGAAAAGCATTTATTTGACGTAGAGCAGGATTATAATACAGGCAATGCATCACAATTCCCCGTCAGAATGGAAATGTTGAAAATTGTTTATAGGAATTGTTCGAAATTACGGCCGCGAAGGTAATTACACGGCCAACCGTCTCGTTAAGAATTGCCAGATATGTTCAACATACCCAGTATGCTGGCGATGCCTGCTGAAGCAACGACGGACTGTGCTGTGAGATTCTCTATTATATTTACAAGTGACTGATAGACAAGTGATTTTAGGCGGCCCTAAGAGAACAAATACAAGAGATTGCGGTCCGGCTCCACTGAAAATAATCTCAAGATTTTCTCTAAAAATATCTGCAGAATATCTTAAGTTATTTGGCCCATTCTTAAGAAAATTTATAAAATTTCTTTATAATGTCTTCAAAATTTCTGAAGATATTTTATAGAAAAAGATAAATCTTCAAAATATTTTTAAATATTTGAAGAATATCTTAAGAAAATACTATTGTCACAAGAATACCTTCGGATTATTTTTAGTGTGTGTGTGGGGGGGGGGGGGGGGGGGCGAAAGCACGGAGTTCATGCAACAGGTGTACTTCTCGGGATATGTAGCATTGAGGTGGTTACGCACAGCAGTGAAAAATATGCTGGTGCATCATCATGTATGAACCCCGTGTTCTGCCGCAGAGTTGTCAGTATTCCTTGCAGGAAGGATGTACTGTAGGAAAACAAGGCATTTTGCGCCATTCGGGTATTTGAACAGAAAGTACTGTCCAAATAGATGATCGCTGAAATAATCTTCGCTCAGGTATTATAACTGAACCTGTGTTGCACTTTCGACGAGACAGCGCTGGTTGGGATTTTCGGATGATCACACATGGTCATCGTGCATGTTGACTATACTTTATCCTTCAAAGCAGGCTTTATTTGTGAATAAAACAGTGGCGGGAAACTGTGAATCATTCTGCATTGTATCAAGCATCCAGCGTACTAAACTCTATCCAAAGGGGTAATCGGCATCGGCTAGGAGTATATTTTTAGTACACAGAACCTTCCGCACGTTTTTGTGCTGAATACACTGCTCAAATGCAACCAATCATGCACTTGTCGATGCAGAATAGCAAACCGTTGCAATACTCGGTTTTCTGTTTCAAGTGTGCTCATTACTGCGTTTTTTTTTACTCTGTATCATGCTTCATTATTTGGAATAATCACGTCTTCCGCATTCAAATTTTTCTCCCACTAAACGATGTTCCTGAAGGTAGAACGATACAAATAACGCCTTTTCAGATATTACTCTTGGTAGTGTGCTAGGCATCTATTGCCACCTGTTCGACAGTAAATCGAACGCATATCCTAATATTCCTCGTTCATGTAATGTGACATGTTGTTTCTAAAATAAGTATAACGCCCGTTGGAATGGGGGAGGGGGAGAATATATTGGAAATGCCCAGTAATGAATTTTTGCTATTTTATTTTTCCATAGGCATGGGAAATTTGCTCATGAGAAGGTGTCTTCAAATCTCGACTGCAGTCTTAATAGACGCATCCGTTTAAAAACTCTACATGCGTAATTTTTTCCCACCAAACGACGTTTGTGCCGTTTGTCACCCGTGTTCTTCATCTTCTTGATGCCTATTATCATCTCTTTGAATTTGTCGGTTGATTTCGGCAACATCTATGCATGACGTTCTTGGCATTGTTGCCAAATTCAGCCCTTTTTTGGATGCCAGAAAATTTTAATATATTTTCAGAAGCCTCAAAAATCCCCAAAGTGGGAACAAAATCCCCAATCTGGCATCACTGATTTGGCGTCTAAACTTTCCACAAACCGAAAATTCGTCCCTTCATAAACATGTTGAGTATGAGTTGGCATCTTTGTGATATCTCTAATCCATATTGATTGTTAATAATGTAGGTTTGTAGCGTGTTGAGATTCTTTTCGCATGTTGATGCTAACTGAACTATTTTTGCATTTACAGAATGATGTATCTTCATTTATTCTTCCCCTCAACTTTTTATGACCCACTAAATAGTATTAACACCAACTTTCGCGTAATTTATAAATTATAACTATTTTTTGCACAAGAGTGAAAGTATGTCGATATGGTACGACACAGATATATGTTGTCACAAAAATGGAAAGAAATACACCGATAGCTATTCAAACAAATATTCAGATTTATTTAGATTCACGTAACTGAACAGTACAAGACTGAGAACTTGCTCACAATTGGTAGGACTTAGCTTTTATATACATTCGAGAAACATTCAATTTGAATATTAACCCGTTAGTAGTCGCGAGTTGGTCGATTTGCCGCCCATTCTTCATAATTGCTAGATTTTTTTATTTACTAGCCACCAAAAATTTTTAGAAGTGGCATTTGATACACATAAAACGCGAATAAAATCGAAGAAACGTCGATCACATCACTTCTTAAAATTATTGGTGGCGGTTAAATAAAAAGTACGCAATCTGTAATAGGTGACGCTGTCTATAGCGACTACTAACGGGTTAAGATTTAGAATCATCTAGAATTTAGACAAACAAGAAATAATTTTTTTAAATAAAAACTCCAGTCTTTGGATAAAAATACTGGAACAGGGATTCGAACCGTTAACTGAGAGATCTCTAGTCTAATGCTCTGTCAACCGAGTTACGACGATCGCTTTCTATTCTTATTTGTGCAGTAATACAACATATGAATATTATTTTGTGCATTTTATGATAAATATATGTTTGTATGTAAAAAAAAATTTATTATAATCTGTATGATACACATTTATGCACGATATATAATATGAATATTATATCGTTTATATTGTAAAGATGCACGTAAATATGTGTTGTATAAATACACTCCTCATAATTATAAGGACACCCGTTTTTCTATATTAACTAAACACTGAACACTATTATTTAAACAAATATATTTTTAATTAATTTGAATTTCATTAATAGACGAAATTTAAAAAAGTTTTATCGTTTTTCTATCTTAAAAAACTTTAAATACGGTCAAAAAAAGGATTTTTAAAGTGTTCACATTTATCAAATCATCCTGCAATTCATCAAATCATCCCTCAATCAGTTCACTCGAATCTTAGTATATATTTTTTTTTAATTGTTCTGTAAATTAATATTTTTTGGGATCTCTTTTTAGGGTGAAACAGTCAGACATTCTCTCTGGTATATATATATATATATTCTTTAATATTCAGTTTCAATACCATTTCATACAGCATAGATGATATTCTGAATACATTTAAACTATTTAAAATTGCTTTCTACTTGCATGCATTTTTCTAATATGGTAAGTTAAGGTTTTTTCAACATTTAAGCCACGGGAAAAGGAACAATACAGAAGTTTCTTTCTTCAAACTATTTTCTATTGCTGTAGAAGTAGAGCAAAAATGTAAGTCTTGTTGGAAAAAATATTATTACCCCCCAAAATCTAACAAAAATCTGAGAATTCCAAGTATAAAATTTGCGGATATCTTCTTGATGTTCTTAATAATAGGAAAAATTACTAAATTTATTTTGCCTTCAGTAGAAACAGCTCCCCAGAGCACCAATAGATCCACCTTTAAAATGGGCGATTCACATCTGCCTTTAAAAAATCTGCTCTATCTTTCGCTATCTTCAGAACGTGCCAGTAACTGTTAAAACCATTTGATTAATCAAGAATAAAATGTTTTTCATCCGAAAATGCAACATTTTGCCATTTAATATTGTTCTTATTCAACTTTAATACAGACGTTCTTCCCCGCATTAAATGCTTATTGATTATTACAGGTTTTTTATTAATTTTAACGTATTATTAATTATTTTAAACATGCATAGATGTCGACCCCATCATTTCGTTGAAAATTACGAGCAAATTCAGCAACAGTCATTATGAGTCGAAGAGTAAAAGAAATTATGAGTCTTCTATCTCTGTAAAACCACTATGGTTTTGCATCAGATCTCTCTCCTATCGAACCAGCAGTTCAACGTTTGATCATATTTCCTTCAGCAATTTTAGATCTTCAAATTTCACTAGAAATTCGGCGGATTGAAATTATCTTATCCTTCCACTTAAAAAACACATTTATCATACTTCACTACATGAACGTTCTTTTTTTCGAGGAATTATCAGTAATGTCCGTCCAAGAAAAATTGAAGGCTTATATATGAATTAATCTAGCCCAGTAGTTAATGAATTCGCATGTCAACTGTAATTTATCCGCTAGTAAGTTAAATAAAACGAAAAAATTTTGATTGTCCATATAATTATGAACATCTAAAAACGTGGAGAAAAAATATTTTGCACTATTTTTTATTAATTTTGTTTCATATTAAAAAATTATAGCCGTTTTGGTTTTTAGAATACTAGATATATTAAGTGCACTTAGTATAATCTTGTTCACAATTATTTTTACATTAGTTATTTCGAAATATAAAGTGTCTTTATAAATATGAGAAGGAGTGTATATATGATTGCATGCATGATGAAAGTTTTAAGATAAGAAAATAAATACATGATTATCAAAACGCATTATTGTATGGATACTGAAGTAAGAGTTTTGAGGTTTGACATACATTATTAATATGAGTGCTGTTTTTATGGTACACTGTATGTAGATATTTAAGATGAAAGTGTATATGTAATATGAGTTTTGAGGATGAAACGTTAATTATAACAATGTTTAAAATCTATAAAAGTATGAATGTAAATAAAGAAATTAATAAATATTTAATACTAATATTACATTCATAATGACATGAAATGGCAATTTATTTCGGTTTTCTACTTAGTTACAATAGCAAAAGGAATAATTATAACATCATGTTTTATGAAATATTTATGGAGGGTTTTTTTTCCCTAAAAATTTCATTAAGGAAGTACGTGTTCTGAAATTTCAGAAGATGTTTCGAAAGAATCGTCTGTGTCTCTTGAATAATTACATTTGTTGAAGATGCAGTAAGAAAACTTTACATTATTCAATTGTAATTATTATTTTGATTTTATAATTTTTTCATCGTATGATGGTAAATGTAACTAGTTGGCATAGGTGGACTCTGTCAAGGCCATGGTGCTTTTTACGATTCATTTATTTACTTTTGAGTGGCAACAAGATCAAAGCCACAGAGTACCATAGATATAGTAATATACATAGATCTATCATCCCCATGTTAACGTGCAAAGATTTTTGATGCCGAAAAAGTTTTTTGGCATCAGCCATGATGAGAGAGTATAAAACTCGAAAACAACAATGGAATAGAATGTTGATATCATAGATATAGTAATTGAATAAGACATGGTTGATATATATTGAAAATGCCGAAGTAATGCGCGGGTTTTAATTGTAGAAATAAATTTATGAAAGGAAGTGGAATAAGTTTTCATAAGTAAGTTACATTTAACTAATTTATGAAAAATATGATTCTTTATAGTCAGTTGCTTTATTATTATGGTTTAAATACTGTTTTGATTTTTAATGGAATACTTTTTTTTTAATTTTAATATTTTTTAAGTTTTATATTAGTAAGTAATATCGATTTTTCAAAATTCTTTTAAATGTAGTTAGCAGTGGCAGGGGTAAAACCCGCTTGTTTTAATATATTATAACTAGTATTACCACAAGACTTTCTTCTCTATTTAATCCTATACAAATTTATTCAATACAAATTATTTATTAAGTTATAATTTATTAAAGATATTTTCCATGATGAATGCAGACGATTTTTTTTTTAAAGTAGTATAATAATAAATGCTGAAAAAAATCATTTTTGTGCAGACATGAAAAGATATACAGTCGAATCTTGTTAACGTGAATCTCAAGGGAGATCAAAAATCTGTTCATCTTATCAGTAGTTCATGCTATCAGTAACTGATCGTCATATAACTAAAGTAATCTTCATTTTGGCGGGGATTGTGGTAACAGTTCATGTTAAAAGTAATTCACGTTAACGAGGTTCGACTGTATATATATATATATATATGTCTATACTATATATACATTATATATAACATTAAAAATAAAAGAAATCGGTAGCTTCGTTTTAAATTAATACAGATGTATGGTTCAACCATTCGTTTTAGAAATATTGATGAGTTCTTTCTAAAATATCCACATTGAAAATTTACACAGGCCCCGGGGGAAGAGCACTTCCTTCCCAGGAGGAAAGCAATGCTCCTACATGCACTCATTTTTTTTTTTTTTTCAAGTTTATTACTACTATTATCAATAATTCATATAAATTTTACATTCAAGCGTTAAAAATAACTCATATTATATACATTTATATGAAATTTTATCCTATACTGTCATGTTAAGTACTTAGACTTTAGTACTTAGTCTTGTTTTTCAACCGGCGGATGATACGTTAACAGCGCATGCAAATTTTCCTGAAAAAGAGGATAAATTAAACCAATTCTTCATCCGTAAATCATTTAACTCTTACTTTCTTGAAATTCATTATGTGTGTTTCCGAGTAAACCCAATTTCTGCAATATTTTGCAACAGGAAAAGAAAGGGTTAACAGCTAAAGCAAGATTTCCTGTAAATGAGGATAAGTTTAATTAATTTTTCATCCCAAACACTTCTTAACTCCAAACATTCATCAAAATTATTATATTTATTTCCAAGTAAACCCGATTTTTGCCACATTTTTCCTCATTAATATGCAAATTTTGTCATATTATTCTAAGTAACCAACAAATAAAGGTCTAACAGCAAACCATGATTTTTATGATGATGAGGATCAGACTAATCGTTTTTTTACCCCAAAAAATACTTAACTCCAAGCTTCCATCAAAATCGTTAAACCCATTTTCAAGAAAACCCAATTTCTGCCATATTTCCCAAACGGTAATTAAAGGGTAAACAGTAGACGCGAATTGCCCTGGGGATGAGGACATGCCTAATTGATTTTATACCTCTAGAAACACTTAATCAAAGACTTTCTTCAAAATCATTACATCCCTTTCCGAGTTAACCCAAATTCGGCCGTATTTCTTAACCGGTTGATAAAGGGTTAACAGTGAGCAGGAACTTTTCTGAATCGAAGAAAAAATCTAATTTGCACCAGATATCTATCTGTTTATCTATCTATCTACCTATATATATATATACATATATATAGAAAGAGAGATGCCAAGTTATTACGGATTTCCGTAATCTTAATACCAGAAATTTTTTTATGTATTCCTTTGTAATAACACTGCTCGGCATGAAAATTGTATCTGACACCATTTCAGCCCACTCTTATTTAAATGACCTCCTGAATCCGAATATGATCACTATTTTGCCCAATCACACACCGTTTTCTTGATATGCCCCCTCCCCCATTTTTATCATTGTTTGATAATTTTATACTCATCAGTTTGATTTGGAGAGCAACGATGATTATTTTAACCGTTAAATGTCTTCTGATCTGAGGAGCTACAGTGGTAGAAAGTTCTGAAACACGAACATTTGTAGTAAGGAGGGTACTTAAGAGAATTTGTGCCCAGAAAAAAAAAAAAAAAAAAAAACACTTAACCCTAAAATTTTATCAAAATCGTCACATTCACTTCCATTTAATGCTATAAATTTCGACTGGCCGTTAAAGGGTTAACGCGATTTTTTCTGAAGATGAATGATATGTCCATTCGTTTTAGCTATCTAAAGAACACTTAAACCCAAACTTTTATAAAAACCATAACATTCATTTCCGAGTAAAACTAATTTCTATTATATGTTGCGACTGGCCGTTAAAGGGTTATTGCGATTTTTCCTGAAGATGAGGATATGTCCATTTGTTTTATCTCTCTAAAGAACACTTAATCCCAAACTTTTATAAAAATCGTTATATCCATTTCCGAATAAACCTAATTTCTATTATATGTTGCGACTGGTCGTTAAAGGGTTAACGCGAATTTTCCTGAAGATGAGTATATGTCCATTCGCTTTATCTCTCAAAAGAACACTTAATCTCAAACTTTTATAAAAATCGTTATATCCATTTCCAAGTAAACCTAATTTCTATTATATGTTGCGACTGGTCGTTAAAGGGTTAACGCGAATTTTCCTGAAGATGAGGATATGTCCAATCGCTTTATCTCTCTAAAGAACACTTAATCTCAAACTTTTATAAAAATCGTTATATCCATTTCCGAGTAAACATAATTTCTATTATATGTTGTGACTGGCCGTTAAAGGGTTAACGCAAATTTTCCTGAAGATGAGTATATGTCCATTCGCTTTATCTCTCAAAAGAACACTTAATCTCAAACTTTTATAAAAATCGTTATATCCATTTCCGAGTAAACCTAATTTCTATTATATGTTGCGACTGGTCGTTAAAGGGTTAACGCGAATTTTCCTGAAGATGAGGATATGTCCAATCGCTTTATCTCTCTAAAGAACACTTAATCTCAAAATGTTATAAAAATCGTTATATCCATTTCCGAGTAAACCTAATTTCTGTTATATGTTGCGACAGGCCGTTAAAGGGTTAACACAAATTTTTCTGAAGATGAGGATATGTCCAAACGTTTTAGTTCTTAAAAAAAAAAAAAAATAAAAAATAAAAAAAAAAAGACACTTAACTCCAAACTTTAAACAAAATCGTTATATCCATTTCTGATTAAACTCAATTTCTACTATATGTTGCGATTGACAGTTAAAGGGTTAACACTAATTTTCTTGATGCTAAGGATGTTCCAATTGTTTTAAGTCGCTAAAAAGCACTTATCCCAAACTTTTATTAATATCTTTATAACCATTTCCGAGTAAACATAAATTTCTACTCTATACAGTTGGTAACAAAAGTGTCCGACTGCATTGCGATTGGCAATTAAAGGGTTAACTCTAATATCTCAAAAGATGAGGATAAGTCCAATAGCTTTTTCGACCATAAAAACTTCTAACCAGACAGAAATAGTAGACAGAAACGATAAATTTCTTTAAATGTCGTTATTCCATACAAAAAAAACAAAAAAAGGAAGAAGAAGAAAAGAAAAAGAAAAGAAGAAGAAAAGAGAGAAAGAAAAATGTGTATCTGGAGTTTTTTCATTCATCTTTAGTACATAAATTATTCATAAATTTTATTTGCTAAATTATCTGTGTGTATTCCACGGAGTAAAAAGACAGGAGAAGAAGGTAATGCTGAAATTTTGTGATGTTGTTTTCTAATGTTTACAGATGGCGCCAGCGTGCAATCCTTCCTTCTCTCCAGCTTCCGCAATGTTATTCAATGGGGAAATGTCTCGTTTTAATTATTTTTTTAAAAATAATATCAATCTGAAAAAAGTTCGATTGAAAGCAAATTTCATTAAATAGAGTATTCTAACCAACATGTTTTTTTTAAGAGCCATTTTATACTAATTTTACTTTGAAAGAAAGCTTTTAAAAAATGACGATTCTTATGAACCGACGCTAGCTAATACAGATAATTGGGAGGAAGGAGAATGGATGAAATTTTGTAAAGAAAAAAAAATAAACTTACTTTAGGTGCAGAAAACACGAACTCGGATTTTATTTTTCTCCTAGGGCTTTTTTTCGTTTTTCTTATCACTATCATAGCCTGTTTTACAACTAGGAACGAAACATTTATTTGAAACATCTGAATTATGCAGTTTTAAGAACTTACAAAGAAATTAAATTGCTTAAAATAAAAAATTTTAAATGTACTCCAGCAAAATTCTATTGAAAACAACAGTATATCCGCGCCGAGGTAGGGAGGAATGACAAGTGGCGCCCTCAATATTTACCAAAAATTTAGATCACAGTTTCGTAGCTTTCTCCCATTAGACCTTCAACTCCTATTAATATTACTCCGTGGTGTATTCCCGTGTATATTCAGTCGGGGAAAGACATCCACAAGAGAGTAAAATGGCCGTCTTTTCCCGAAAAAAAAAGGCATCATTTTTTCGGCCTCGCTGATCAATCTATGTCTTATTACTATATCTATGCAGAGTACTGATCAACGAGATATATAAAGTAGAGTGATAAATGGTAACCCTTGAGAAGGTCCAAGATGAGTCATGTGACATGCTTTCCTTGCACATGCGTATTCGGTGGTTTCCTTGGTAACAGCTCATTTTCAGTACATTTCTATGGCAACGGTTTCAATGTTTTTGTTTACTTTACGTAGTTTAATATTCTTTTGTTCTAAACCATTTTGATTTTGATTTTACTTCTTTTTTATTTCGTGTAGTTGAACTTTAACCGACAAAATGCTTAAAAATAGTTGAAAAATTATTATTTGTTGTTAAATTTAGCTCTTTAACCCTTTCAGGGGCGGTGGCTAGAGGGTCTATCCACCTACTTTAGAAATTTTTCTCTAAGTGTGCAGTGGCTACTTTTTTTATCCACTTTCATGAAAAGTTAATGTGTACTTCTAAAATTGAAATAGAGATGGCAGAACTACAGTAACTTTAAGCAGGATGTGCCTGTGACTTTTTTAAATGGACAAGTTGCGGGAAAATTTTTTGAAGTTTCTTTTATATTTTTCTATGAAAAATAATTTTTTATTCAAAAGTATTTGGTAGTGTAAATATACTGTAATGCACCTTTTAAATACATCATATTTACATATTATCTCAGATCATTAATTTTAGTTTGATTTTTAGGAGCATCTTTTAGGTGGATAGACACAGTGGCTAGAACGCCTAGCCACCACCCACAAAAAAATCTCCACATGCTGAATTTTTTTCTTCATCAAATATGACTTGTAGGGGATGTTTACTTTATGATATATATATATTTAGAAGGAAATTCAATCATTTTTACTTAGTGCCCCTGAAAGGGTTAAAAGTTTAAATTTTGTTTTATAAACACTTTTAAAGTTTGTTGAGAAACGACGAAAAGAAAGGTATTTTATTATTTATTAAAATGTGAAATATGTGTAAAATTATTTTAAAAGCAATTTATTTCGGTCATAGGACTGTCATGTTACTTAATAATAATGATAATTTGTTGAACTGATATTTTAAATGCCAAAATAGCGATAAAGGGCCAAACACAGCAACCTATTCGAGCATGTCACGTGATTCATCTTGAACCACGGTAAGCTAATCCTTCATCCATTGAATCAGCACTCTAATTTATATATCTCGTTGGTACTGATAATCTGTGATCAAAGCCACGGTTTTCTTACAATTTGTTGATATTTAGTGGCAACAGAGGTTCTTTGTTTTGGTTTGTGTTCGAATGTCGAAAATTATTCGATGCTTCAGAATTTGAATTCTGTGATGTTTTTTGTTTTCAATAAACTTCTTTTCTGATATTGCATTTACAGTCATTGATATGCTGATCGCATAATTGATATTCTCTTTTGAAAAATTAATAACGTAAAAGACTCTGCTCAGTTCCCCATCATATATATATTCTCATACATTTATAGTACAGGACATGCTATATTCATGTTAAGATAAATAAATTTGACCAATCGCTCGATATAGTAACAGACTGAGATGTCCTACCTAATAGGCTACCCATCGTTCAATTTGATACATTTACCTAATTCTAATCTATTAATTCATATTTTTGGAGCCAGTTTCGTAGTTTAGTTTTCTTGCAATTCTATATTATTTCCAATACACCATACACCGATTCCCAGAATGCAAATTTATATACAATATAGCTCAATTTTGTTATATGGATAAAATCTTAAATTTTGAATAACTTAAGAAATTTTAAATTAGAATATTTTTATTCGATGTTCAAGGCAGTATTGTAAATGTCTTCTAAAACTGATCTGATATCTTTATGATGAAAATGTCCCTCAAAATGGACGTTTATGCGAAATTTTGCCCTATTCTGCTATGTTAAGTAAATCGTAAATTTATAATAACTTACGAAATTTTTAGATTAGAAAATTCACTGTCAAAGATGTTTATGCCAGTATCTTAAATGATATTTAAAAAGTGTTCTGACATCTTTACGATGAAAATATCACTGAAAATGGACGTTTATGTGAAATTTTGCCACATTCCGCAGTGTTAAGAAATTCGTAAATTTTAAATAACCAACAAAGTTTTCAAAAAGGAATTTTCATAGTTAATTATGTTTATTCCAACCTCTTAACTGATATTTTAAAACTGCTCTGGCATCCTTACAGTAAAAATATCCATTTGAATGCATGTTTAAGTGAAAATTTGTCCTATTCTCCCATGATAAGAAAATCGTAAATTTCGAATAAAAATTTCTAAATCTTTAAATTAGAATGTTTCAAATCAATAGAGTTATTTCTGGTGTCATAACTAATAATCTAAAACTAGTCCGACTACTCTGTGATCGTTTGTTCTTGAAATATTGTGTACACAAACTAACACTAACAGACACCCTATAAACGGACAATATATCAGTTTTGTCATTTTTGGATTCCCTGCACCTCAAAACGTGTAAAATAGTCAAACACTCGAGTTCGAAAATTTTCACGATTACCTTAGTTTCCCATACCGATAGTAAAATGGAGAACTAAAAATATGTGAAAACTATTTTTACTTATGAAGTACAACTAGAAATGAAAACTTTACCAAGGTAACGCATATTAAGTTAAAGCTGGAAATCTCCTTTGTATGTGAAATTATCATATTAAAAGGATCCAAACTTTAGAAATCTACAAAAATAGAAGAAATTAAATTGTGAAGATCATCGTTTTACTATTATTCAAAAATGGAATTTTAATAAAAAAATTAATTAAAATTATATGAGTTTGAAATTATTTGATAAGAGTAATTTCACTTATTAATAATCATATTCCTTTTCAGATTAATGTTCACATTCTTAATTAGCTTAATTTTAGGGCATTTCACAGCGCATGCCCGAATGTCGAATTGATATTCAAAATGTAGTACCACCTAGAAGTCACCTTAGAGCCACGGACGTAAGGGTAGTTTAGTTTGACTTGTTTCCTCTAACAGATACGCTGGATTCAGAAATGTTTCCTATCACGTAAAAAATTTGCACAACGTAAGGATGAAGTTCAGAAAAATTCACACAGAGACGGTAACAAATTCGAAAATATTTATATATAAAATACATAACACTCCACATCGTCCCTGATACCTCCTCTACATTTCTTTGTCTTGACGAAGTAGCTATCTTTGTTCTTCACTCGCATTAACTAGATTTTATAGGATGGGAGTTGAAAAGGTGGAGATTTAAGCTCAAAAAACCACATTTTTTCTCAAAACTGTTACGTGATGGAAATTTTTGAATAGATTTTTCCTTAATCAGCATTCAAAAATATACCAGAAAGACACATCGCCTTAAAGAAAAAACTTCATGTCAGACCTATGTAATTGACGAGTGTTGTTAGATTTTCTGAATGCTCCATGAGATACCACATGGTAGAATGTACGTGAAGTTGGCACCACCACCAAAGGCACAAAACTCAAAATTTATCTTAATCGTTTGTACTTCGTTAGTACCCAATTGTACCACAAGAATTTTCGTTTGTACCGAAAAAGTATTTAAACTATAGACATTTTAATTTGGTGGTGCCAACTTCACGCTGGCACCACAAAATTAAAATGGCTATAGTTTAAATAATTTTTTGGTACAAACGAAAATTCAAGTGGTACATTTGGGTACAAACGAGGTACAAACGATTGAGATAGCTTTTAAGTTTTTTTCTCGTTGTGTTGGTGCCAGCGTGAAGTTGGCACCACCAAATTAAAATGGCTATAGTTTATGTATTTTTTTGGTACAAACGAATATTCATGTGGTGCAATTGGGTACAAACCAGGTACAAACGATTAAGATAGATTTTGATTTTTTTTTTCTCTTGGTGGTGGTGCCAGCGTGAAGTCGCACCACCAAATTAAAATAGCTATAGTTTAAATACTTTTTCGGTACAAACGAAAATTCTTGTGGTACAATTGGGTACTAACAAAGTACAAACGATTAAGATAAATTTTGAGTTTTGTACCTATGGTGGTGGTGCCAACTTCACGTACATCATGGTAGAAGATCGTTTTCAAGATGAAATTCTGATGAAATATTGAATTCGATCGATTGAAAAGATAACCGTAAATAATACCATTTTCATAAGCAAAAAAAAAAAAAAATAATAATAATAATAATAATAATTCTACTCACGCACATGTAACTTTTCTTTCTTTTGCGATTAAACTTTTGTGGTTTATTTAGAGTTCGATTTTCACTATTAATTCAGCAGTCATTGGAAATGAGTGTATTATACAGTATGGTTTGAAAAGGATAGATAGATCGCATTAATTCGTTACTGATAACTCGTATCCAATGGCGTATCTATTTTTCATAGATTAATTAAATTTTCTTTCTTCACCTCAAAAAAGAAAAAGATGATAAATATTTATCTGTAAAAGTATCCACGCACGAACTAAGTACCACAACTGAATGTAGATAGCCATACAATTACGTCGCTGGTTTCAGCTTTAACGGCCCTCTTCACTTACCGTCGCCTGAAGCCCGAGCCAGTGTTATTCTACGGGGAAATTTTCTTTACAAATAACTTATTAACTAATACATATTTTTAAATTCTGTTTTCACATTCAGAAAATTCACAGCTGTTAAATTGACGGACCTTTTTTTAAAATGTACTTTTTAATATTTTATTTTGAAATTGCAAAATGAAAATTTTTCACATACTGAAAATTCGTATTCTGCAGCTTCAAAATTAAATATAAAAATTTTAAAAAATAATTCTTTAAAAAAGGTCCGTCAGTTTAACAGCTGGGAATTTTCAGAATGTGAAAACAGAATTTAAAAATATGTATTAGTTAATAAGTTATTTGTAAAGAAAAATTTCCCATAGAATAACATTAGCTTCGGCTTCCGGCGGCGGTGAGTGAAGCGGGCCCTTAAGCACATTTAAACAAAAATTATAATTTTTTGACTTTTAGATTTTTTTTTTTTAAGTTATGAATACTTTTTTGAAGTTTAAACAAAAATCATTACTTTATGACGTTTGGTAATTTTTCATATTATGAATGCTTTCTTGATGTTTATTCGTTGATGTTGTTATTATTAAAGTTTTTATTTTATTTTATTTTATATTTTATATTTTTATAACATTAAAAAAAATAATAATAATAATGATGATGGAGCGATTTCACTCGACTATCAGAACAGTTTGTAATTATCGGTTGTTTAAATGATTTCAAAATAAAGCTGCGAATAAAAAAAAGAAAATTCCTAAAACTATAATAAGCATAGATATAGTAATAAGGCATAGATTGATCATTGAGAGGGGAAAAGTGATACATTTTTTAATCGGGAAAAGAAGGCCATTTTACTCTCTTATGGGTGTATTTTCCCGAGTGAATATACACGCGAATACACATAGGTAATTTAGCAAATAAAATTTATGCACTAAAAGAGAATGAAAAACTCCAGATTTCCCTATTTCTTTCCTTCTTTCTTTTCGTTCTCCTTTCCTTTTCTTTTTCATTTTTTTTTTTTTTTTTTTTTTCTAGTATACTCTAGTATACTCATGTCTGCACAAAACTTTCTTTCTTTCGGCATTTATTATTATTATTATACTTCTTTGAGATAAAAATTGTCTGCATTCATCATGAAAAATAATTTTAATAAATTATTTGTATTGCGTAAATTTGTATAGGATTATATATGGAAGAAAGTCTTGTGGTGGCCACAACCTACTGGTTATATATTAAAACTTTCGCGGCTGCTAGCTACGTTTAAAAGAATTTTGAGAATTCCATATTACTTACTAATATAAAATATTAAAAAATATTAAAATTTAAAAAAAAATATTCCATTAAATATGAAAACAGTAATTATCTCATAATAATAACAAAGCAACTGATTATAAAAATTATATTTTTCATAAATTACTTGAATATAACTTATTTATGGAACTTACCCCATCTCTTTTCATATATTTATAATTAAAACACTTAAAAGCCGCGCAATATTTCGGCATTTTCAAAATTCATTAACATTTTATTCTATTACTATTTTCGAGTTTTAACTCTCTAATGGCTGATGCCAGAAAACTTTTTCAGCATCAAAAATTTTTGCTCGTTAACATGGGGATGATAGATCTATATAAATTACTATATCTATGGTATGACCGACCAGAACTATAAAAAGGGAAAGAAGAAAATAAATTAATTTATTGAAGAAAAAATTAAAGTAAAATCTAGAAATCTAAAAAATTCGAAATAAAACAAAAAAACGAAGTTACGTGAGTAATTTCCAAGCATCAGACAAGAACGGAATGGATGAAATATCATTAACAAGATTTTTCGAATTTTTAAATATGTAGAAAGCTTTATGGATTTATCGGAAAAGAAGATAGGAGAAGAAATTATGTTGGTTTTAGAAAAATCAAACTTATGACCATGAGTGGTCAGCAATAGAAGATTTTGAAATCGCTTCATTACGAATATTCCGACGGTGCTCATTTATTCTTTATCTCAAACTTTTGAAATAGCAGCACCATAAAAAAAGGTCCAAAATTGAATTTTACTTAGAAAAGAATTTTTTTTTTTTTAATATACAGGGTAAGTCAAAACGAATATAGCGATTACAAACAGCTATAACTATTTAATGAAAAAGAATTTATCGATAAGATTAACACCGACGCAAGCGCATTACAAATGCATACTTTGAGTTCTTCAATCGTTTTGGGCATGGGAAGCACATACACCCTGTCTTTTACATAAACCCATAGATAAAAATCGAAGGGTCTCAAAGTACGCATTTGTAATGCGCTTGCGTCGATGACTGCAGACATGCTTCAGAATGTATGGCGTGAAATGGACAACCGTCTAAATGTTGTCCGTGTGACCAAGGGAAGTCACACAGAACATCTATGACGTATGTGTACAAAATTTTGGAGTTCCGTCTACATTTTGTGTTAATCTTATCAATAAATTCTTTTCCATCAAATAGTTATAGTCGTTTGTAATCGCTATATTCATTTTGACTTACCCTGTAATTTCAGACAAAGTTATGTGCAAAGGGTTAAGCTAATGTGTAATTGCAGACTAATTGATTGTAAAAGTATGCTTCTATGATATTTATTGTGACTATGGCGATTAAAAAAAATTTCCCTTCCTTCAAAGAAAATTTAAGGTTTTTACAAACTGTGTGCGATGATACAAGAACACACACACACACAAAAAGAGAGAGAGAGAGAGAGAGAGAGAGAGATAATTAGAGAAATAAAAGTGGATTTTCCTACAACTTGCTGTGAATATGAAGACATATACTTATTTGTACTGTTACTGTAACAACAGCAGAATTATATTGATAATTAAAAACTTTTGATAATATTATAATGTACAAGAAAATACCATGTTTAAGTATAAATGTAAAGACTAGAAGTTTCATCTTTATTTAGAAAATCATAATACCTTGATATTATATACAGGGTGATTATAATTAAAGTTACGATTTTAAAACTACCCACCAGAACGATTTGATATTTTACCAGAGCAATCGTGAAGCAATAAAATTTTGTTTGGCAAAAGAAAAAAAAAAAAAAAAATTCCAAAATGTGTCGTTAATTATCCGTAAAGTATTCGTTTCATGAAGCTCCTCTTTTTCTCTTTTCACTCTGACTGTTTCCGATGTAAAAACGCATTCTTGTCTTTTTGCTAAAATGATTGTAGTATGAAGTGAATTGAAGTCTATTGCTTCCTGCTATTCCATTGTGTTGCTAACAACATTCCTGTGTTTAATGAGTCCATTTAGGCGTTTTCCCTGACATTACCCTGACAGCGCCATCTATAGGAACATGTTGGAACTACTTTTTTCCTCCCCCAAACAAAATTTCATTCCCTCACGATTGCTCTGGTGAAATATCAAACCGCTCTGATGGGTAGTTTTAAAATTATAGCGTTTTGAAATCGTAACTTTAATTATAATCACCCTGTAAATTAATAAGCTTGTTATATTTAATTCTCAATTTAAAAACTACATTCTAAAAGAAAAATCGAATGAAAATTTAAAAACAATTATTTCCCTTTTGTGGCATTCGGTTATAATTGTAAGAAAAGTTTGAGGTCCATTAGTATGTTAAAAAGATTCCCATGGTTTTCCTTTTGTAATTTTGTTACTGCTTCTCAAATGCTAAAAAAATCTGGAGTGACTCCACTCGACTTTCCGAACATTGAGTAATTAACAGTTTTGTAGATAAAGTAAGTAAAGAAAGAGGAGTTGTTAAACACACAAAAGACAGAAATCCATAATAGATTGTTTGAGTATTTTTCTCCATATATTACACGATGTTTTATTTAACGCTACTCAACTTTGAGCCCATGATCATAATGATAAAGAATTTTTCGTTGTGTCCCTGTAAAAACCTATAAATGCTAGGTCCACCAAAATGCTTACAGTTAGTGCAACAGTGATTTATAGTATTCATATAAATTTTCAGCTCAATTGAATAAGAAGTTTAGATGCTATCGCACTTTTAAAAATTTGGTCCCATAGGCCATAATGATAAAGAATTTTTCTTTGTGTCCCTGTAAAGAACTGTAAGTGCTAAATTCACCCAAATCTATACAGTTGGTGCAACTGTGACCTATAACATGTGTACAAATTTTTTGCTCAATTGAATAAGGCGTTTAGATGCTATCGCACTTTTAAGATTTTGGTCCCATAGGCCATAATGATAAAAACATTTTCTTTGTGGCCCTGTAAAAAAACTATAAGTGCTAGATTCACCAAAATCAATAGGGTTCGAACTATGGTGACTTACAATATGCGTACCAACTTTCAGCTTATTCGAACAAAGCGTTTAGACGCTAGCGAGTTCACTCACAGACATACACACATACATACACACAAACATACACACATACATACATCATCGCAAAAATAGTGAAACCGGACTCAGGGGACCTCGAAACGTATAGAAACATCAAAATCTCAAATTCGGATTTTTGACATGATTACAATACTCTCCTCACTATAGTGTTCGGAAAGTAAAAATATACTACAGATAGTAAATAATCACACACCTGAATCAATTTATTTCTGATATGATTTTATTTGTCTAAAAGAAAATTTAAGTTTTACAATTTATTTTTTTCTTTTACTCATTTACAATTTATATCACTCAAAATGGAGGTGACGATTTCTTTGACGAAATACAAGAACATAATTCATTTCATCAAATAACCAGAATATATCCAGGATATTTTTAATTCAGTCCACACTAAGAAAACTTTGTAGAGTGAAACGCATTTAAAGTAGCACTGTGTTTATCATATCAGAAATAATGTCTAAGTCCATTCCATATTCTCTGGCGAGGTCTTTTTCCAAAGGAATCCAAGATTTTCTTAGCCCAAGAACTTGATGACAACTTCGGTAAAGCTCATGTTTTCAGTGACGAGTTCGGCTACGTTACGAGCAGGGATGGGCCTATCGAATGGGAATCCCATGGGTTTAGTGTCAGGATATTTCTGGTCCTTGGCTCCGCAATAGCTGACGGCATCACTACAGATGGTTTTTACATTAGCCCCATCAGGCTGTAAAAGAAAATAAAGACTTAAATTGCCACAATTTCTAAAAATCATATACTGAAAATCTAAAGAAGTAAAATTTCTGTTTTAAAATTACTAACATTTCTATTTCCTTGGAAAATTAAATAAATAAATAAATAAATAAACAAATAAACAAATAAAGCAAAATGAGTAAGTGATGGTGTACATACAATCTCGTTAAGTTAAGTTGCTTAACTTATTACTGTTAAGTTAAGCAATGCGGAAAAACTTTTTAATTGTACGTTAGAAAATCAATATTTAAATCTTTTCTAGAAGCTTTGTTTGCCATAAAAACCATTAAAGTCATGACTTGTTTTCTTATATATTTTTTCTCTAAAAGGTGTGTGCAATGAAAAAAATACCAATGCAATAACAAAAAAGTATGTAAATATAAGGTAATATAATATAACATTCGAAAAGGTTATTAAATATTTTTGTTATTTGTCTTTTATCCCTATTTATCATTCCTTAAAGATTATGTCACGTTTAGCTAAATACTATTATAATGATTTTAAATGAGTACATTTCCTGTACAACATAAAGAATTTAATGGTGGTACAGTAAATATTGAAAATTTTTCCCTCTTCTTCTACTTTATTTTTTTTTTTTTAAGTAGTTTTTAAAAAACCTGAAGAGGCGTATATCAAATTTATTTTATATAATGTTTTAATAAATTCGTAAAGTTATAATGAGATATTTAGTGATAGTCAGTTTCAATAGATGCTCTTTAATTTTGAAAATTACTGTAATGACACTGATTTTTAAAATCAACTTTCCTTTTCAATTATAGACATTAAGCACTGAAACACCGTTCTAATTACTTACATTATCTTGGGTGTAATCAGTTGCCATGACGAAGAGTTCGTACACCATACCCTTGGCGTTTCCTTTTGGCAGAAGCATATGTTCTGGCCATCCACAGCTACAATATTCTGAAGCATCAGCAGCTCCACCTTGTCCTGCCGCCAATTCATCAAAAGTGAAAGTGTGAGCAAGTGTTACATTGGACTCGGCGGCATTTCTGTTGATGACGTTCTTTCCTGGAGCCACTGGAATTGGAAAAGAAAGGAAGAATAATTAAATATGTAAAAGGTTATTTAAAAAGAAGTATCAATACACTGAGAAAAATTTCTGTAACTGACATCTAGAATCTAAATTATGGCTCTAGAAAAAATAGTTCCATGTCATCCTTATCAATCCTAGTTCCATTCTAAAGCGAGTTCTAGAAGCCCCTATTAGAATTCTAGAGTGTCTGCCTATATTATCGAGGGCAAACTTATTTAAAAATCTCTGCAAATAAATGAGATTACAAGAGACAGGTTTCAGCAACTATAATCTTGGTTTATTACCCAATTCTAGAAAATCAAGTGAGAATTTCTCGCAATACGGAATATTCAGAATATTGTTTCGCCATCCAGAAATGTGTAGACTAGAAATTCCCGATCATTTGGTCCATTCAGTTTATTGGCGTGCCTTAGGCGCATAGCTTGGAAATCTATATTTCTAGTTAAGGGATTTAGAAAATGGTAACTTATTCATTCTAGAGGAAGGCGGTATATTTTTTTTCTTAGTGTACATAAATGTCATCGCGTACATCTTTGAAACTGATCGGCACGGTTAGTCGATTGCTATTCATGTCAGAGTTCTTTATTAAGTACAATGGAATGTATTTGAATTTTTCCCCAAATAAAGGCAATTTTTGAAAAAAATCCCCAAATAACAACAAAGTTATTGAAAGTCTCTAGTCAAAGGGATAAATCATTACGTTACCAACATTGACAGAAAGTTGAAGAACTCCCCAGATTTCTCCCCAAAAATTTTAGAATTCCCCAAAAAAGTCCCCACAAACATTTGGTCCCCAAAATTGTCCCCAGAAGCCTCAAAAATCCCCAAAATGGGGACAAAATCTCCAATCTGGCATCACTGTAGTATCGATGATAATACAAAAAAAGAAAGAAAAGGAAGAAAAAAAGAACCGCTGCTTTTATTTTGAAATTATTGCGTATCACTTTCCTAAGATACATCTGGGAATAATATGTCTACTTCTAAAATCCCTAATTTCTAATATGCATTTATGTTTACAGTATTTCTATCATGGTACGTATATTAAATTTGAATTGCAATTTCATTTAGTTATTTAAAATTCATTTTATGCTAGAAGAATCAAAAAGAAATAAATCTAATGACATATTTTAATTGTTTAAAGCAACGACATTTGGTTACTGTAAAACAAACAGAAAATTGAATGAAATTTGAAATAAAATTTGAAGTTTGGACAAAAATACTGCTTCATACTTACTTTATTTTTAGTTTGTACTTTAAAAATGACTAAATACTTAATTTTAAAGTTTAGGAATAAAATTAAAAGTGAAATCTACTATAACTACTGAAAGTCGCGCTTCTTTTACTAGATTATTTTAAATTATGAACAGTAATGGACAATCTTCATTACGTCATTTTTTTAGCCTTTGAAAAGGGAAATACTTACATTCTGTGTGGAACTTGTCCAATTCGATCATCAGTCCTCTCTGCTCATCAGGAGCAAGGCGGTTTCCAAGTTCATCATACTTAGGTCCCAAAAATACGCGGATGGTAGCGTGCTTGGCTGCTCCACTGGAGTTATCAATGTTGATGATAAGACTGAAAGGTTCGTGTTCCAGATGATGATATTTCACCTGTTGCCAAAGAAAAATTGTGTGCATTAGCAAAAAGTATGATAATCCTTAAATAACTTGCTATTTCACATATGCGTATTCTTTATGTACCTAATTATTATTATTACAGTAGAACCTCGATTATCCGAAGTAATTGGGAGCGAACTTACTTCGGATAATCGAAATTTTCGGATAATCGAGAATTCATCAATAATCATCTAAAATATTTATCAGCACTCGTAGTTTGGAAAGGATGGCTTGCATACAAAAGGAATGTGGGGAAAAAAAAAAAAAAAAAAAAAAAACTTTAAAAATACATGTTTGTTAAGAGAAAATTTTGGATGATAGTAGAAAGTGAAAAAAAAAAAAGTGAAGAAGAAACCGACTTCGGTTAACGGAGAGTTTCGGTTAATCGAGGTGAGTTTCGGTTAATCGAGGTTCGGATAATCGAGGTTCTACTGTATTATTATTATTTTCAATGCCAATTATTTTAATTTGATTAGAATTGGTATTCATCAGTTTAAAATAGTTATTAATGTGTATTTTTCTAAATTCTTCATTCTGATAAGATATATGTACATTAAAACATGGTTATTGTGAATTAAATAAAACATAACTGCCGGTTGTTTTGAAAAGACATTTGTACATAAGTATTGCCTCATAAGCATATACAGTGAATCTCTTTGTTATCTTTCTTTGTCAAAAATTTTACATTTACAACATTAAATTTTACATTTACAGCAACAAAACACGCCGAATCACTTGTCTTAGTAATAATTTCAAGAAATGTATTCTTCAAAGCACAGTAATAAGTTACAAATTTGATTCGATTCGCAAGTGATTTTTTTAGAATGTTTAATTAAAAGCAATTTTTAGTTCTTATTCTGTACTTTAAGAAGCAAGAAGCTTAAACGGAAAGATTTTAAATTTAAAAGAAAAGCGTGAACTTTTAGCAAAGTATTGATGATTTTCCTCAAAGCAGAGCGCATCGGAACATGGGATGATGTATTTAATTCACTTATTTTGAAGGAATAATCAAATAATTATCTGTTAAAAAATAATTAATATTGTTTATTAGTTCCATTATTTGGTACCTTTTGAAATTTCTTTCCAAATTCAGGTACAGTGGGTAACAAAAGTGTCCGAACGACTAAGAACAGGATTCGACAAGGATTTATTTAACAAAACAGTATTAAGTGTATTTTTTTTTTACATAGGAATTTTTGCTAGTGTTCGGACACTTTTGTTACCGACTGTAAATAATACCTTTTCTTGAGTACAGGAAAGTTCACCGGATATAAAAATCAGCCGCTTAATAAAATCACTTTTGCTCAATAAGCGACAGGTACTGTATATGAACGATTTGGTACATGATGAATAACTTAACAATGTCTCAACTGGTTTTAAATACAAAAATGAGAATTTATTTTTGTTTTTAATTTTTTGAATAACATTTCATTGAAAGTTAAGTTCTTTAATATTTTTCATAAAGTTATCAGTCAGACTACATTTATATTTGTTAAAACTTGTTAAATGATTATAGCAAAATTATAAACATCTCTTACGTAAACTTTGTGTCCTGTTCCAAAGTTGATACCATAGGACAGATCCAGGCGGTCGTCCTTGATGTATGTTGTCACAACATTTGGTGCTTTGGCGTTAACCTGAGTGCTCAAGATTTTAACTCCACCGAAAGTCAACTGAAAATAAAAAAGAAATCTTAGATTAGTTTGTTTCTGTTAAATCTCACATTTTTGTAATGTTTCATAAAGTCCAGTCATCTTTAAAACAATTTCTCAATTGGCAAAAGCGCCGCGTACATATTATTAATTATGAGTTGACTTATATATATATATATATACTGACTACTGACAGTTAATTTTCGATACTACTTTAATTTTAATAAATATTTTAAAATTTTTTTGTAAAATTTTACATTGAATTTCTAGATTCAGATTACGATAATTCAGAGCCTGAAGACCATATAATATAACATGTAATAATTAAAAATATAAAAACAAGTACAGTCGGTAACAAAAGTGTCCGAACACTAGCAAAAATTCCTATGTAAAAAAAGTATACTTCATAAGGTTTTGTTAAATAAATCCTTGGTGAATCCTGTTCTTAGTCAGTGTAAGAACATGATTCGATAAGGATTTATTTAACAGAACCGTTTGAAATGTACTTTTTTTGCATAGAAATTTTTGCTAGTGTTCGGACACTTTGGTTACCGACTGTAACTAGTAACACTTTTTCGTAGTTTTCTTTGCATATTCAAAATTATGTACTAATACTATAAATAAATATAAACACATCTTTAAAATTTTTATTATTTTTTCTTATCTTTGATCATGCATTGATTATATATAAACTTGAGTTTAACAGAAAAAAATAATAATAATACAAAAAAAAAAAAAAAAACTGAAAGTCGATATATAATAACAAGTACAGTCGGTAACAAAAGTGTCCGAACACTAGTGAAAATTCCTATGTAAAAAAAAGTACACTTCATACGGTTTTGTTAAATAAATCCTTGTCGAATCCTGTTCTTAGTGACTAAGAACAGGATTCGACAAGGATTTATTTAACAAAACCGTATGAAATGTACTTTTTTTTACATAGGAATTTTCACTAGTGTTTGGACACTTTTGTTACCGACTGTAATTTTTCGTTTGATATATCGCTCATTACTCATAAGGGAAAAAAAATCATCTTTTAAAAACTTTAGTAATCTTTAATATTAATTGATATTAGCCTTTAGTACATGTTAGATTGGATATCTACACTGATTTATGTGAAAAACCCCATTAATCACATTTTTTGATTATCTATGAACAAATTTAAGTAATGGTAAATTTCAAGAAAATAAATATATTAACAAATTAAAATTTTCTGAGGTAATTTATAAATTTTAAGCAAAAGAAGAAAAAAAAAAATATACTTACTTGCTCTTTTGAGTATGGTTTCAAAGTAGCCTTGTACTGCTGGAAGATGTTATCTACAAATCTGTGCCACCTGTAGAAAATTGGATCCCTGAGAGAAGTTGAGGTATCGCTCATCACACCGGGGTTTTCCTAAGGTAAAAACAATTATTAATAAACAATTCAAAGTTGTGATTAAAAAATTTGTGAGCAAATACCATAAGTTATGAAAATATGCAAGATTCAAATCGAAATAATTTTTGCGGTTTTTTTTCTTTGGAAATTTATGGTGTTTGCATTTTATTTTTCAACAATAATGTGTCTCAACGTATTTTACTGCAACGTAAGAATTTGTTTAAAAAATTAAGCCTGAAATCTTTCTTTTCTTTTTCTTTTTTCCTTTTTCCTTTTTCCTTTTTTTTTTTTTTTTTTTTTTTCTTTTCTTTTAGGCGAATTTTTTAATGCATAATTAATAACTGTTAGATGATGCAATATTTAAAAATTAAAGTAGGTACGTGTATTTCATATAAATTTGACTTTCATTGTAATTAGAAATTTTGAACTGGAATGGTAACAGAATTTCTTTGCCTCATTCGTTCTTCGGGAACGTTATATCTTACCAATAACTATTTGCAATTATTTTCATAACAAATAAATAATAGCTTAAACAAATACATTACAAAATAGAAGTTTCGTGCGTGAATTCAATTCGATATTACGGAAAAATTTTTATGCAAATCAAGAAGATACTTATTATGTTGAAGTTATCTTATTATTATTTATTGTTGCTATTGTTGTAATTATTACTATTAACAGTAATAGTACGATTATTTTATGATTTTAAAGTATTTTTATAGCCCAGATTTCCCACTTTATCTACTTCAATAACTTAGTTTTAAAGTTTTTAAAAGGAAAAAGCAATGCTTGTTTATCATTATTATTATTTTAAATCAGTTTTCCTGAATTACTTTTTTTTTTTTTTCAATAATGTCAAAGTAATATTTTTCCCACGTTTGAAAAGATTCACTTTCACTTTTATTTATTTATTTATTTATTTTTATTGCGCTTTACAAAAAAAAAAAAAAAAAAAAAAAAAACATTAATAATTTTCAATTATTATTTAACTTAAAAACTGTACCAAAGTTTTGCTCAAATCTTACTTGGAATCGACCATCAGGGTCTTGAATTCTGGCCATCATGACGTGTCCCCAATTGTGAAGAGATCCATAGAAGGCCCTGTTTGGTGAATCAGAGCTAGCTTCAATAATAGATCCCAAGATGTTTGCACCGTTTACTTCATCAAGAGGAAGGTCACTACCATCAGCAGCATGGACGTGTTGCAAATCGATGGCTTCCAAGATACGTTCTCTCCACCTTTCCATGTCCTGGACATCGACATCGGGAAGATCCCTGAGGCTGAATCCACTGGGCCTAGAAGCGTAGTGCAGACCACTGATCAAAGAAGTCAGATGAGGAGCGAAACCATCCAAATGTTCTTCGAAGTTGTGGAAAGGTACCATTCTCCTCATACCGTTGGACAATCTTTCACAGTCGTATCTGTAATAAAGATTTTTAATATAGTGTTGCTTTTTTATACAGTAAAGCACCATCTATACGTCTCTCGTTTATGCGTCTTTTACATTTATACGTCCTTTTAGTAAAGTCCCGATTCACTCCTATTCATTTTAATGCAATGATTCTTCGTTTATACACCGCTAATATCGGTTAGACGTCTTTTCCAATTTACTAAAATTCGCAAAATTTCTAGACTTGTCATTATTTTCCATTCTAAATAAGACGGATTTTTTCTAGAAAGCATCTTAAATGGAGGAACATAGGAAAGATAGAAGAATACTGATCAAAGAATCAATTGAATTCACAGTAGAATTTTTAATACTCATAGACAAGCAGCAAATCGTATGAATATTAAAGATTTTTGATGTTATTAAATAACTATCTGTATGGACATAAATCGTATGTTTATTATTAAAGATACGCAATATATATAATTAATATTGAAAATGTGTTCATATAGTTTTTATGAAATGTATTATAATACTCAGTGTATGATATATGTAAATAGTACCCAGTCATGCATCAATAGTATGATTTTTCTCACTTTTTATAATAAATCTTTTAATTTTTTTTAATTAATTATTGTCTTCAAAAATATATATAATATACATTTACTAACTTAAGAAACTTTATCAATTAGTACTTTCATATAAATTTTGCTTAAGTGTCATTAAGTTTGTAGTAATCAAAGTGTTATTATTAAAATTTCGATTATACGTCTTTTCATTTATACGTCCTTTTACGTCAGTTCCTTGAAAGGCGTATAAACGGTGATTTACTGTACTAAGGTTAGAAGTAGGAGATGTAATAAGCCAGTATTTCGAATGAAAATAATACTGACAATCATATCTGCTTTTACTTTTTTATAATTCTACAAAAATATTAGCAAACCAGTATTGTGAATGAAAGTGATGCATATTGAAAATTCAATCAACTGTTAATCTTTTATAATGAAACTAGAACAAGTAGCAAGCTAGCATCGCGAATGGAAATCATACTGAAATTTCAATTAACTATTACTTTTTTTAAGACAAGCAACATTACAGTATTGTGAATGAAAGTGATGCATATTGAAAATTCAATCAACTGTTAATCTTTTATAATGAAACTAGAACAAGTAGCAAGCTAGCATCGCGAATGGAAATCATACTGAAATTTCAATTAACTATTACTTTTTTTAAGACAAGCAACATTATAGTATTTTGAATGAAAATCATATTAAAAATTTAATAAGTTTTCAACTTTTTTTTTTTTTTTTTTTTTTTTATGAAAATAGAATAAGCAGCATCCCAATATTTTAAATGAAAATTTTATTAAAATTTCAATCATCTTTTTTTTTTTTTTTTTTTTTTTTTTTTGAAGATTAGAAAATAGTTATTAACCAATAATGTCATTTAAAACTATATTGAAAATTCGATCAACTGTTACTTTTTATAATAAGACAATAACAATATACAAGTAACAAACCAGAAGCGACTATTGCAAATGAAAATCTTATTGAAAAATCAGTCAACTGCAAGTTTTACAATAAAACTAGAAGGTTGTAGTAAATCAGCATTGCGAATGGAAATCGTATTGTAGTTTATTGAACTGTAATGCTAATAATATAAGAATATTGCCAAATGGACATCAATATATTCGGCTTTAAACTGAAAAATTTACAACAGAAACCTCTGTAAAGAGATTACTTTATTAACAGAGATTTCTGGCGCAAAAATTACAGCACTATTTTTGCAGAACAGAGCGCGAACGAACCAAGACAAGGATGAAATGGGGGTCCTTGTCACATTACGCTAACACTCGACACACTGAGTTTGTCCGATTGAAATCAGAATAGCTATGTGGCTTGGTAATATCCATTTGTTCTATGAATAACAATGCAGTCAGTTTTACAAATGAATTTATTAATAATTTTCTTTCATTGTCACATTGATGAATGAAAATAAATAAATAAATAAATAAATAAATGACACTGCTCGGAATGAAAATTGACCCCAACACCATTTTTACAAATTCTTATGTAAAATGACCTCCTGAATTCGAATAGGACGGCCATTTTGCCCTATCACCCACCGTTTTTTGGAGATACTCCCTATTTTTACCACTTTTCGGTATTTTATGGCTATAAATTTGATTTATAGTGGAGAAAAGAAATATTTTAACTGTTAAGTATCTTTTGAGGGCGTAAAGAGGTGAAAAATTCTATAACAGGAACATTTTCAACAAGGGGAAGATTTAGGGGGGATTTGCCACTGAAATTATAAGTTATATTTATTATGTTTTATTAATCAATTATTATTATAACTTATTATGCATTATATATATATATATATATTTTTTAAGAGTTAAAATAATTATTTTCCATTCTCCAAATCAAATTCATGGCCATAAAATTACCGAAGAGTGATAAAAATTGGAGAGGAGGGGATATCTCGAGAAAATGGTGTGTGATGGGGCAAAATGGGTTCAGGAGGTCATTTTATATAAGAATCAGCAGAAATATGGTATCAGGGCTCTTTTCTTTTTTTTTTTTTTTAAGCGTAGTGTAATTAAGAACCAGTTTTGATCAAGTAATGGAAATACATACCATGAATTAAAAAAATTAAACCACGCAATTCTGGAAATAGATTTTGCCAATATTACTTTGCTATTAAAGGTGTGTTTTGAAGGAAGTAATGGTGTAGGAATTCAAACAAAAGAAATAACATGTAATTACCTGGCACTCATTTGCTGATGCATGTAATAGAAGAGTTCTCCCTTTCTGTCCTTGACTTTGCCAGTAAGCTCTGCATCCCAGTTAGCGGGATAAACTACGTGCCAGTACCAATGGTGGGCATTGATACCAATATCCTCACGGAAATAGGCGAGCTTGTATTCTGGGTCCAAAATGTTACCGGTGGTTTCGATTTCAACCTCGACATCCTGTAAAATTCATTCCAATTATGAAAACTGAAATTTCAGGTCTAGAAACAGAATAAAATACAGTCGAACCTCGTTAAAGTGAACACTGTTAACGTGAATTACTTTTAACATGATCTGTTTTCACAATCTCCGTCAAAATGAAGATTAGTTATATGAAGATTAGTTACTGATAGTATGAACTACTGATAACATGAACAAATTTTTTATCCACCTTGAGATACACGTTAACAAGGTTCGACTGTATTAATATTTACTTACTGATTATTGATATTTGATTAATTTGCTAAAAAAGAAATCACTGTTTAATGTACTTTGTAAATTTCACAACTGAATAATTTCTTTAAAAATAAAATGTTCTTTTAGCTTTTGTATCTGCAACTGAATATATATTTTTGTGTGTATGTGTGCGTGTGCATGTGTAGTGCACTGTAAAAAAAAAAAAAAATCATGTAAGATTACAGGGAAAGCCCGGCAGCAGATATTCCAGACAAAGCCCGTAAAAAAAAAAAAAAAAAAAAAAAAAAAAGTTTAGATCGTTAATTAAGTATGTAATGACCTTAAATTATGTTACATGCCATAAAAACTTTTTTCCTTTTTACGGGCTTTCTCTGGAATCTCTACTGCCGGGCTTTCCTCGTAATCTTACAGGATTTTTTTTTTTTTTTTTTTTTTTTTTAACAGTGTAGTAGTATAAATTCCTTCTAAACGTAAAAATCTTTTGAATATTAGATTTTATTTATTTATTCATTTATTTATTTTTTCACAATCACTGATCTACCAAATTTTCCGTAAATATGTCCGCTTTCTAACTTTTGCATTAAGCATGAAATTTAATTATATAAAATTTTTATATGTTCTATATTGAAAGTAGTAAGTTGTATATAATGATAGTGGCACCATCAATAATATCATTTAATATAATGCTTTTATTACTGATGAGAAAACAACTCGGTTACGTTACAGTCTACTCACTGAATTTTAATTTTTTTAAACTGTATTAAATAGATCAATGTAATGTTAAGCGTCACAAAAATATATTTTCCTCTGAAGATGATGCGAGTATGATTAAACTATTGTAAACTATTTCAAATTGAATAAGCTTGATACTTTAATTTGTGAATTTTTCTACAATAATCAAAAACTAAAGCATTTAATATTTTATTTATTTTACAGGCTAACACAAAAGTATAAATATAATTAAGATTATAAATAAACTTTGCTAGAATATTTTGAACAAATTACAATCTAACGCATTTGTAAGTTACACTTTAATTTCATTTTTAACGCTGTTTTCACTCACAGATCTTAATATGAGACTAATATTATACTCAATGCCTACGCAAGAATATTTTTAAAAAATTCACTAAATTGTTAAGAAATGCATTATATATATAAATAGATAGATTTATTTATTGGTAACATATACATCAGATTTGTATGCTTGACTCTCGAAGCCCGCTTGTAAATATCCTCTTCAGGTAAAGACAGATAACACATGACAAAATTACAGCACGAAGAGTTGGAAAAACATGCAGGACCAACACGGGAATTGAACCCACTCTCCTACGCTCGAAGGCGATTAGCAATGTGGTGACATAACCACTCGACCACGTACGGCAATATACAGTCGGTAACAAAAGTCTCCGAACACTAGCAAAAATTCCTATGTAAAAAAAGTACACTTAATACAGTTTTGTTAAATAAATCCTTGTCGAATCCCGTTCTTAGTCAGTCTAAAAACAGGATTCGACAAGGCTTTATTTAACAAAACTGTATTAAGTGTACTTTTTTTACATAGGAATTTTTGCTAGTGTTCGGAAACTTTTGTTACCGACTGTATATAGATGATGAAATGTTCAATAAATATTTATTTACAGTTTCTTATGAAATTCTGTAACGGCGCTAATAAATCCTCGTAATGCTGAAAAAAAATTTCTCAATCTAAAGTGAAGCATAATTTCTCTCTGTCTCTCTCTAATTTAATTAATTAATTAATTAATTTTAATGTGAAGAATTACTGTAATTTTTGGTTCTAATGAAACTTACTTGGTCGGGATGGTTCTTGGACTCCTTGATAGCCAGATTGATAGTTTCGGCAGGTACAAATCTGTCGGGGAAGACTTCCTGGATGGGTGGGAGAGTGACGCCCCTGCAATCATCCCTGTGAACAACAGCCACGGAGAATACATATACGAAGAGACCTTCATTTACAATATCTCGGGCCTGGGTGGACAGTTTGATGAAATCGTCAAAGTCAGTGGCAGCTAATAAAGAAGAGTATAAATTATAGTATTGTAAGAAAAATATTTATATTATTTGAAGAGTGTAAGTTATTACAATTCAATTCTTATTTTAATCACGGAAGTATATTAAATTGATTTTAGCTGAAAAATAACATTTCCAATAATCTACAGTCGGTAACAAAAGTATCCGAACAATAGCAAAAATTCCTATGTAAAAAAAGTACACTTCATAACATTTTGTTAAATAAATCCTTATCGAATCATGTTCTTACACTGACTAAGAACAGGATTCGATAAGGATTTATTTAACAAAACCGTATGAAGTGTACTTTTTTTACATAGGAATTTTTGCTACTGTTCGGACACTTTTGTTACCGACTGTACATAATATTTCTCTAACGTGGACCAATTACGATTACATTGTGTCGAAACGATACGATAGTGATGTAATTAATAAAATACGCACGGATAAAATAATAATAATAATAATAATGATAAATGGACAATATTTAAACACGCAGTTTCAGCTTAGTGATTTAATAAGAAAAAATGACATTTGTTTTATGAGAACATTATGGAAAAATGTATTTTTAAAAGTTGCTTTTTCAGAATCTTTGCAAGCGTCATTTTAAACCTAGCAGTCCTTTAAAGGATATATACAAAATAGGAATTATTATCATAAATTAACTAAAAAAAGAATTCATAAAAAGTATAGTCAAAATAGGAATTAGTTTTTTTTTTTTTTTTTTTTTTTCTTTAAACAAAAAAATTATGCCAAAACAAATAAATAAAGTGTCATCGCCAATATGGCGACAAAAATTGAAAAGAAATCATGGGAGTCCTATACTAAAACTGTACTGCCTGCGGAAGTAGGAAAACTGGGTCGTCAACCATGTATTTTATTTTTAAATCTTCCTTTGAATGATTTTGGTTTTACTATTGCACAATATTAATTTGATTCTAATAATAATTTGGCTTCTGGTAAATTAAAATTTTAATTAGGTGGCGAAATTGGTACAACATTTATGAGTTTCAAATTTCAGAAGTAAGTAAAAGAAATAAAGTGCGAAATTTTCGCAAGGGTTTGCTAGTAATAAATAATAATATGAAAATAATAATTTTAATATATGCTATAACACAATATTATCATTATAAATTTAACATCAGAGTAGTTTTTAGCATGAAGCAAAATAAATAAATAAATAAATAAAAAAGTTTGTTTCATTATATAGTAAATCGTTTCTTAAATATATTTTAAAACGCGCTAATTAGAGATAAATTAGTTTTTATGTAAAATTAATTCAATTAGAAACTTTGATTACAACTAAATTTTCAAGTGAACCATTCATTTTTTTTTTTTTTTTTTTTTTTTTTTTTTTTTTCCTGTTTTTTATATGTTATAGTTTCTTTTAAAATCACATTTTTACATTAAATAAAATAAATAAATAAATAAATAAAATAAAATAAATAAAACTCTATATAAAGGAATAGATTTTTAGGAACTGTAATACTAAGGAGAACTCTAGATAAGAACACGAAAAAGAAATATTTTCTAATATTCTCCGCTTTTTTTTTTTTTTTTTTTCTTTCCTCAGAACTATTGATTATTATTATTATTTTTCTTTAAGGGACCTCTTCACTCACCGCCGCCGGAAGCCGAAGCTAATGTTATTCTATGGGAAATTTTTCTTTACAAATAACTTATTAACTCATGCATATTTTTAAATTCTGTTTTCACATTCTGAAATTTCCCAGCTGTTAAATTGGCGGACCTTTTTAAAAAATGTATTTTTTTAATTTTATATTTCTTATTTTGAAGCTGCAAAATACGAATTTTCAATATGTGAATTTTTTTTCATTTTGCAATTTCAAAATTAAAAATTAAAAATTAAAAAAATACATTTTTAAAAAAAGTCCGTCAATTTAACAGTTGGGAATTTTCTGAATGCGAAAACAGAATTAAAAAATACGTATTAGTTAATAATTTATTTGTAAAGAAAATTTCCCCATAGAATAACATTAGCTCGGGCTTCCGGCGACGGTAAATGAAGAGGGCCGTTAAGTCTAAAATATACCTCATTGAAAAATTATGCAAAAAAGAAAAGAAAAGAAAAAAGTTAGAAATTAATCTAATAAAATTTTTTTAACTAGTTTATTATGTAACTCTTAAATTGATATTGTCCATGTCCACATTTTAGTCAAAATTCAGAAAAGTGGCTTTTACATGATACACATTGAAAAGAAAAAAATATCTGAGAAGTGCATTATTAATTTTTATTCTGTTAATAATAAAAAGTTATCTGATATACATAAATAACTCTTTTTTATAGCAACTTCCATTGCGGCATAGTATCAGCACTATCAAATGTATGTTACTATCAATATCATTTGCTAAAGTAGCCTAATTCTTCTCATTTTTCAAACTAATGACTATTTCTATTAATTCTATAACTTAACTAAGTGATTTTTTATTAATTTTTTAATAGAAGATAAAAGATATTCTATCAAAATTTTATTAACAATAAAAGTATATTATATATCTCTTGATATTGTCGTTTTACAGACGAAATATAGAAATAGTGACACTTTCAGGTGATTTTTTTGAAACGACTGATATTTCAAACGGCATGACGAGTAAACACTTTGTATGAATACGACATAAATTGTAAAAATACGCCAACAATTGTTTTAGTCGGAATGATTAAGCATTTTGTTTCATCAAGCGAAAAGTATTAGGCACGAGTGAAGCATGAAAGCAGCAACGCAAAACACGTTACGAATGTATCAGAGGATGCCAAAAAAATATTAACAACAAAATTCTGAACATGTGAAGAAACAAGAGAAGATAAAGATATTCGAATAAAAAAGACGTGAGAATTCGTAATAGTTTTACAGACGAAATTTAGAAGTAGTGACACATTCAGATGATTTTTTAAAACGACTTATATTTCAAATGGCATGACGAATAAAAACTTTGTATTCATACACCATAAATTGTAAAAACACGTAACAATTGTTATAGTCGGAATGATTAAGCATCAGGTTTCATCAAGCGAAAAGTATTAGGCACAAGTGAAGCATAAAAGCAGCAACGCAAGAAACGTTGCGAATGCATCAGAAGATTCCAAAAAAATATTAACAGCAAAATTCTGAACATGTGAAGAAACAAGAGAAGATAAAGATATTCGAATAAAAAAAGACATGAGAATTCACTGAGAAAAAATTCTATAACTCACATCTAGAATCTGAATTGTGGCTCTAGAAAAAATAGTTCCATTTCATCCTTATAAATTCTAGTCCACTTGGAAAGCGAGTTCTGAAAGCTCCTATTGGAATTCCAGAGCGTTTGCCTATATTCTCGAGGGCACAGTTATTTAAAAATCTCTGCAAATAAATGAGACTACAAGAGGCGGGTTTCTGGAACTATAATCTTGATTTATTACCAAATTCTAGAAAATCAAGCGAGAATTTCTCGCAATATAAATGATTCAGAATATTTAGAGTATTCAGAATATTGTTTCACCATCTAGAAATGTGTACACTAGAAATTCTCGATCATTTCGTCTTTTCAGTTTAATGGCGTTCCTTACGCGCATAGCTCGGAAATCGATATTTCTAGTTAAGGGATTTAGAAAATGGCCACTTATTCATTCTAGAGAAAGGCGGTATATTTTTTTTTTTCTCAGTGTTCGTAATAGTTTTACGACAATTGGATTGATGTTTAACATAAGCGAAATTCTCTTTTCTGCAATTTTAAACAGTAGGTTAAAGTTATCACAAAAATAAAAAGTACTTGAAAAAGTTTTAGTGATAAGAATAAGAACCATTCCACTCACCATAGAGGATCTTGAACAGTTCTGTAGCTTCTTGGAGATGCTTCTCGTGGAAACATGAGAACAGAGTACCTCTGGGCAAGATACCGGCATTGGCAAGCCTGGGATCTCTCTCCTCGACTGGCAGCTTCTGTCTGGTAAGAGAGGTAAGCTGCTGGAACAAGGGCAGAATGCGATCAGATTTCTCTTTAACGGTCATCTTGCCGAGGATTTCTTCCCTTTAGAAGCAGAGAAATCAAGACTGTTCGAAGGTGGAGTGTGAAATCCCAACGTCTAGCACCCCATTTTATACAGCAAAAGTTTTTTGGATTCTGGGAATTGCTTTCGCATAATCTGTTCGCATGCATAAGTAAAAATAACATATTCTGCCATAATATCCTGTCAAAACTGATTCTGATCGGCTGCGAAAGCATATATAAAACGCGACAGGAAATATATTAATATCTGTTCTCTTTGAAATGCATAGATTTGTTTTTCATAAAATATTCGTCAGAAAAAGTCTCAACCCTTTCATCGACCGTTAAAAATTACTAGACAAAAATATTTTGTTTTCGAGATACATTTCGAACCTTCGTGATACAAACGTATCAAGCTAAAAATATGCAGAGGTCTTTTGGGGAGTGGAAGCATTTTGCTGTTTTATAAATTTAAAAAATATTAATTGTGCTAAAAGTTTTTAAGATTTATTATTATTATTATTATTATTTTATCGAGCAGAATCAAATGTATAACATTAGGTGAAAGGCAGGGTGAACATTCATTATCCAGCAATGGGAGAAGGACTTAAGAGCGGACAATACCTAATCTCGCCGGCAGCCTTAGCCCATGTTATTCTATGGGAAAATTTGATTACATAATTACTCATTACCTAATGTATATTTTTCAATTCTGTTTTCACATTTAGAAAATTCATAAGCGTTAAATTAGTACTTGTTTTCCAAAAATTGATTTTTTAAAATTTTAGTATTTCATTTTGCGACTAGAAAATGAGAAAAATGCATTTTGTGAAAAATCGCATTTTTGAACTCAAAATTAAAATGTAAAAATTTAAAAAAAAAAAAATGAATTTTTCAAACATGAGTACTCATTTAACGGTTATGAATTTTCTGACTGCGAAAACATAATTTAAAAATACACATTAGGTAATGTGTAATTGTCGCAACAAATTTTCCCATAGAATAACATTGGCCACGGCTGTCCACGGGATTAGGTATTGTCCCCTCTTAATTGTTAAAAAAAGAATTACTATTTTTCAAATATTTTGAATACTTAATATTTGACCAATATGTGGCAGTTTTAAGCATTACTGAAAAGATGAGATTTTTAACAGATATTTTTGTTACAATAAAATCTTTAAAATGATGTTTATTATACTTTATGTCGTAAATCTTTATATAGATAGATAGATAGATAGATAGATATAGGTAGATCGATAGATAGATAGATCGATACACTGTAAAAAATAGGTTCTTAAAAGTAAGTATATATTGTCTCAAAATAGCCCCGAAACAATATTACTTAAATTTGAAAACCCATGTACTCATTTTTGAGTACAATGACATGTCAAACAAGAGGATATTGGGATTCTTACTGGTCAACCCCATTTTTGAGCATGTCCGTATACTCAAAAATGAGTACATGGGTTTTCAAATTTAAGTATATATTGTTTCGGGGCTATTTTGAGACAATATATACATATTTTTAAGAACCTATTTTTTACAGTGTAGGTAAATCGATAGCTAGATAGATAGATAGAGGTAGATCGATAGATAGATTCTTCTTTTACTCAAAAAATAAATATTTATTACTTTAATAGACATGACCAAATTTTCAATCAAACAAGAAAAATAATCTAATAAAAATATAAAGACCATTCCATGATCGTCACAAAATTAAAATGGTAATATAATAATAATAATTTTAGAAAATTAAATAGTATAATTGTTTTGATATCGCTTAGATATAATAACTTAGCTTTCTGCGGTGTAACCTATAACAAAAACAAAACAACTCTACTACACTCTAAAACATTTTAATAAAATCTGGAGAGTTGACCGTTGAATTATTATACGGCTAGCTTCCTTTTTTGAGTATACGCTAAGAAATTTCAATATAATTCTCAGAGTTTAGCGTTAAATTATATGACCAGCTATCTTCTTCGAAAAAATATATCCGCAGTTCCTGTATTTGTAAAAAATTGCTGCAAAATTCAGAGTGTTGATCATTTATAAAAGGCCACCCACCTCCCATCTTCAAGGGAAAAAATGAGTAGTGAGTTACGGACATGAATTTGTTTTTACGTCAGTGACTGGAATACTTTTTGTCGGTCACTGATCGTAATTTAATAGGCATTTTTTAATTCTTTATTATTTTTCTTTTTTCTCTCTTAACATTGTACACGTATTTGTAACAAAGTACAGTAAAATTCAGAGTGTTTACCATTTATTAAAGGTGACTTCCCTTCTTTGAGAAAAAGTGATGACAGCATTACGGACATAACTTTATTTTTACGGTCAGTGATGAAAAATTTAATAACGGTCACTGACCGCGAAACGAGTTCATTTTTTTTTTTTTTTTTTTTTACATCGAAATTAATTTTCCAAAATTATTTTTTTAATTTTTGTGACGAGTGTGATATGGCATAGAATGGTTCATAATATTATTAATAATCTTAAGGATAAAATTATACGTCATTTTGAAACTTAAATGGCTGTGTATCAAAAATTTTACGGACACTGTATCTCACGATCCAATGAACGAAATGTAATCAAACTTCATATTTAGTTAGACTTTTGCCTAAACTGGTACTGATTACATTTTGGGGTAAATCGCTGAATTGGTGGCACTGTCATCCCATTTTTTCATAATTTTTAAAATGACAATGTATAGGACAACATTTCATATAAATGGACAGAATGAATTTTATTTTTAGCAAATGGTTGTAAAATTTGCATAAATTGTTGCTAATTCTGTAGTAGCAGTAAACTAAGAAAAAATTGTACTCATATAGAAGCATCCCCTCCCCCCGTACGGAGGAGCACTTCCCCCTCCTCCTCCCCCCCGTCCCCCGTCAGTGTACATTTTCCATATGGGTATCATTCGAAAGAATTCTTCAATACTTTTAAAACAAATGGTTGAACCATGGGTTCGCGATAATTTAAAACAAAGATTTTTTTTTTTTAATGAAAAAAAAAAAAAAGAGAGAAAAAAAAAAAGTCTCACTTCATCTGATATCCGCAAAAAGATGACTTTCTTTCGGCATTTTGTGTCAGACACAAAAATTGTCTACATTCATCATGGAAAATAATTTTAATAAATAACAATTTAATAAATAATTTGTACTGCGTGAATTTGTATAAGATAATATAGAAGAAACTCTTCTGATGGCACAACATACTAGTTTTTAATATAAAAATAAATTTAAATACACAATGTGATGTGCATATAGTTTATAGACAATATACAGGGCTATCCAAAATTAAACTAAACGTTCTTTCCTCTTGAATGTGATTGATGGAACTGTTTTGCTATATTTTACTATGTCGAGGAACTCTGCTTAGAAAGGAAATTTAATTTTTGATAGCCATACTGTAAATAATATTTTTTTTTTTTTTTTTTTTTTTTTTAAGTTCTATTTCCAACTCTGATTTTTTGTATAATATCGCGTTTTAAGGTGTTCTGAGTACGGAAGTCCACATTTTTTAGCGATTGGTCTGGATGTATATCTGTTATCAGCATAATATAAAAACAAATGACTACAGGAAATTCAAATTTAGTATTTTAAAGTTGCAATTACATGGCCTCTTGAAAACTGTGATCAATATTGGCAAATTTAAAGGCAAATTAACCATGGAATTTTTTTTCTTCCGTCAAGAAAGCATCTCTTAATAGAGGATTAAGATCGCTCTCTCTCCGATTTTGCGGTTCCCGAACAGAATGTACTGTTATTCATATTGGATTATCATGCCACTATATTTTTCCTGATGTTGTCTTACAGCTCTTTTGGATCGCTAAATAAAAAGCATTTTTTTTTTTTTAATTGTCATTCAGGAGTGTTTCTTCACGGCCATTTTGAATGAAATTCTCGAACCGGGACTTTCTATACTTCAAGTAAATTTCATCCAGCAATAATCAATACGACATACATTGGATTAAAATGCATATTGTAAAATTTATTATTTATAGGATAAAAATCGTTATATCGTTATATTTTAAGTAATTGTTTAAAATTAGATAATTTTATTTATAATTTTATTTATTTAGAGAATTTACCTATCCTTTAAAAAGAAAATGTATAAATTTTCTAATATGTGATAATCTATAACACACCTGCAGATGAAGGGGGGAGGGGGGGCGGTAGCTCCCCTCACACAAACTTAATAGAATAGTTAAGAATAAATAAAACTGTTCCTAAATCTATTTTAGATTATATTTTTAAAGTAGATTGAACTTTATTATCTTAACTTATTGATCTTATGACTTAATCTGAAATCTATCATTATAGTATTGAAATGCAGGGTAAGAAAAAGTCGTGTGAGTGACACACCATATATATATTTTTTTTTTTTTTAACTAAAAGAAAGAAAATTATTTAATGAAATTAAACAAGTTTTTCCAAGCTGTTGACAATAAAGTGGAATAACATTTTTTTTTTTTAAACAATATATGATTAAAAATTATTTATATACCAGATATTTAATTTATAATTGTCATTACATATTTCAAAAAATGGAAAAAAAAAATTGTCTGCAGTTGATGAATAATTGAAAAAACATTATTTCATATTTACAAACTTCTTTTAATATTCTTAAAATATTCATGAATAATAATATTGCATATATATGTTCCCAGACAACCCCCCCGATATACAAACAAAAATATTTAATAGTCTTTAGTCTTATCCAAAAGAAAGATAAAAACAAATGAACCTTAAAGATCAAGTCTGACATTCTATTGTGATAGTCTAAAGTTCATCAACCCTATTCTGATGCAGTTTTGCCAAAAATCATAGTATTTTATTCTTTTACTGGACAAATCGCCATGGAAACTGTCTGGACATTATCGGTTGGAAATTTTTCGTGTGCTATATTTGTTTTACGTGTAGTTGCTTAGCATTTATAAGGTCTAGAAAAAGACTTCAAATGTTTTTGATTGGTTGTAGTAATTATGTCTTATTGTAAACGATAATTTTCAAGAACTTGCTGGATTTCAGACCATTTAGAATTAAATTCCTTATAAAACATATCTAAATTTGCTTCTACGTCTGATAATTTTTTCTCTTAGTATTTTCCGTGAAAATTAAAAAGGTTTTTATGGCTTCAGTTCGTTTGTCTGTCTGACAGCGCATTTACTTCCTCAAATATTTTTAGATTGCTTTGAAAGTGATATGTTATTTACAGGTTTATTACAGCATGTTTACTATTAAAATGGAATACAATGACCGATTTCTGTGCAGCGCAGGATTGCCAAATTAATACATTTTTATTTTTTCTACACCAGTATTTTTATATTAAAACAGTCGCTTTACGCAAAAAACCAAAAGTTCATGATTAAACCAATAGATTGTTAATTTACAAAGTTAGTGGTTTTAAAAAATAAAACTGTAGTACTCATTCGGCAAATCTGGGCATCTATTCTCCAACCAGACTATACCTCAATTCCGACTGTGGCAGTCGTTATTTTGATCACGTGACCTCACATTCCGACTTTTGATTTGACGACCGTCGTTGTTTAAGGATGGTCGCTATGGAAGTCGGATCGGAGAATAGATACCCTGGTACAGTGATTCACAAAAGAATTCAAATGCACTATGCTCTACGAGAGGCATATATATCTTTAAAGTGCATTTTAAAATCTTATACAAAAAACAATAACAAATATTATAAAGATACATAAAAGCTATTTCCGATAAAATGTTCACTGTTTAAAAAAAATCATGTAAGACTACGAGGAAAGCCCGGCAGCAGAGATTCCAGCCAAAACCCATAAAAAAAAAAAAAAAAAAAAAAAAAAAATTAGACCGTAAATTAAGTGTATAATCATCTTAAATTATGTTATATGCCCGTAAAAAAAAACATTTTTTTACGAGCTTTGTCTGGAATCTCTGCTGTCGGGCTTTCCTCGTAATCTTACATGATTTTTTTTTACAGTGTAGTAAGATCAGCATTATCTTATACAAAATATATTAATGATTACCATAACGTTTTACTGGGTCACACAGGAATATTGAGATACATTATTGGATATAAATGTAAATTGAATATAGAAAACTTTCAGTTATAGTATGATTTTTTTTTTTTTTTTTTTTTTTTTTAGCGGTACCTTGCGCATCTTATTTTGTATTCGCTTTGGGTTTTAAATTTATATCATTTTAACTGCTTGGAATATGTTAATTTAAATAATCAACTCAGAATCCTTGGGTTAGTTCGAATATTTTCGTACCTCGCGCGTATTTCTGCGTACAGCGGTTCGTGAGAAGATAACCAGACACACATGAAATCGGAATTTAATAGTATGGCATAAAGGACTGGACGGGCCGGGCCATACAGCGCAAAAATATAAAAGGGCCTGGCCAGGCCTGGACCGAACTTTGAATTTTCAAACTGGTCAGGGCCAAGTAAGCAAAGCTTTCGCACGGGTTGGTCTCATGTCCCATAAATTTTGGTCCGTACAGACCTCTAGTATATGACGAAACCGATTTAACGAAATTTTTTTTCACGTGCAAATATACATCATTGCCTTTTAAACGTGAGATTTTCCACATAGAAAATCTTTTCTGAAATCTTTTTAAAAAATTATATCGAAATTCAAAATGTAATGATTCTGTTTTTATTTACCAAATGCATTTGTTTTTTATCTTATTCATGCTATTATTTCCATTCACTGTAAAATATTCTGTAAACTTACTTAAATATTTATCTAGAGTCTCTGTAAATTTACAATAATTCTCAGTTAAACTAAACAATCGAAATTCTCAATATTTATTCGTATTCTGTATTTTTATTAATTTTAATTATTTAACCTATCAATATGTGAAATTTAAAAATAAATGTATCTACTTTATAAAAAGCATTCTAAATCACAAATATATTCTCGCTAATAATTAATTAAATTAATATTAGCCATTTAAATGCATAACATGGATTTTTCAACATCTCCTTTATTTTTCTCTGTAATTTTACATAAATCATTACACTGCTCGGCATGAAAATTGCCCCCAACACCAATTTTGCAAATTCTTATGTAAAATGACCTCCTGAATCCGAATATGATGCCCATTTCGCCCTATCACCCACATTTTTTTGCCCCCCCCCCTGCCCCTATTTTTACCATTTTTTCGATAATTTTATGGCTATAAATTTTATTTATAGTGAAGAAAAGAAATATTTTAACTGTTAAATATCTTCTAAGGGCCTAAAGAGGTGAAAAATTCTATAACATGTACATTTGCAGCAAGGGGAAGATTTAGGGGGGTGATTTGCCACTGAAAGTATATACATTTATTATATTTTATTAATCAATTATTATTATCACTTATTATATGTTACAATTTTTTTTTTTTTTTTTAAGAGTTAAAGTAATTATTTTCCATTCTCCAAATCAAATTCATGGCCATAAAATTACCGAAGAGTGATAAAAATTGGGGGAGGAGGTGACGTCCCGAGAAAATGGTGGGTGATGGGGCAAAATGGGGGTCATATTCGGATTCAGGAGGTCATTTTACATAAGAATCAGCAGAAATGGTATCAGGGCTCAAAAAAACTTTTTTATTTTTATTTTTTTATTGCAGCGTCGTGTTATCAGTTAGTTCTCTGTTAAAATTTTTATCAGTATAATATGGAAAAAAAAAAAGAAAGAAAGAAATATATTTTTGCATGTTAAGGGGAAAAAAATATTGTTCGCTTTCTGTATTTTCTTACTCAGAAATACAAACTCACAGAAATACAAACACTCAGAAATACATACGACGGAACTACGGGATACTTACCGCTCGTAGTTATCAATTTATCATTATTGTACTGTTATTAATACGATGGCGTCGTTACAATTCTTGCGTTACGACAAACAAACGTATTTATATGCTGTAATTTAAAATTCACAGCTATTAAAGCTTCAAAACTAATTATTTCGAGAGATTTATTCATTATTCTTTCATATTAAACTGTTTTTGTTTAATCTAAGTCGTGTTGTAGATCTTCTTCTTCCTTGAGTCTTCAGTAGTAAAATTTCGTAATGTAAGTCAGTAACAATTCAGTAATTTAGTAGCAAAATGTTGTTCTTTAAAACTAATAATTTGATGTATCATTTCACACAGAAAATTAACAGCTCTGTGAGTTCTTTTCAAAAAGTATAACATCTGTACAGCATTAAAAAGAAAAAGAAAAGAAAGAAAGAAAAGAAAAGAAATAACATAGTTTCTTCGTAATTTTCCGACAGTTTTCTGAAAAGGACAAAAACTTAATATTGTTTTGCTGCACAAGTTTTTCAATGTATTGAACAAAAATCTTCATTTCAATTTGAGATTAAAGATGTAAATGTGCCTATGATTATAATACTTATGATTATTATTTAAGAATTTCAGATTTGAAAAACATGTTAAAATTCCATAATTATAAAATTTTGAATTATAAATGTATTATGGGAAAAAGAACAGCTCAGTGACCAAATATGGTCGTCAGCGGCAGTCAGATAGTTAAAGATGGCGGGTCGTTTTTAAATAATTGTGATACTTGGCTCCGTTCCGTTTGTTTGCCGACAAACTCTTATGCTTTATTATAAGTAGAGATGATGATGAAAAGAATGTTACTTATGTTTCGAACTGAAACAATTTTTTGGTATAATTGCAGTTTATGGTATTTATTTATTATCATTTAATACCAGTGTAATTATTGTAATTTATTATAATTTAATACCAGTGCATTTCGGTACATTTTACTGCAATATATGTGATGCTTTGATTAACTGGCTAACCAAAGAAATAATTAATATTTTTTTTTTAACTCATAAAAATTACAAATATATAAATACAGTAGAACCTCAGTCCATCGTTTTTCTTGGGATGAGAGGAAAAAAAAAAAAAAAAAACGATGAAAGCGGAAAAACAACGAATGCGGGTTGTCAAAACACGGAAAGAACAATGTTTAGGGATTAATATACAGTATACTACTAATAAAAAAAAAAAACTAATTTGTTACTTTCCAAACTGTTAAATAAATAATCCAATCAGGATTCATACTCCTCAGGGAAAACCTGGAAAACAGGGAATACTCAGGAAATTTGGAATTTGTTAAAAAAAGTCAGGGAAAACTCAGGGAAATAAAATTTTTCATTAAAAGTCAGGGAAAATCAGTTATAAAACTTGGAAAAACAAATGTTTTTTTTTTTCTTCTCTCAAGTTATGTTTTTCTTGTTTAGCTTCGTATCAAAATTATACGCATGTGAATAATGATTTCTACCTGAATTTCTATCATGATCGGCAGTAATAGGACATCATACAGTGGAAGTAAGCTTTATTTTCTCCTGTCTAGAAGAGCGTTTCTTGTAATATGTCGCTAATATTTTCTTGAAACTTGTCTGAGAACTCAGGGAAAGCTCAGGGAATTTTTTCCCCATATTTGAGTATGAACTCTGCCAATGCTCTAGAACATTAGGTAAAATTTATTTTTTTAAATCAATAATTTTATGTTGGGTTTTTCGTTCATTTTATAAAATAAACAGGAATTTTTCAGATTTACAACATCATTTCTGGTCCTTTTCTGTAATTCCGTGTGCTTATATAAAAGTTCGTGCATTTTTAAACGCCATAATTACGTCATCGGCGTGAAAATTATCCTCTGTTTCTTCGTCATTATTTTAATTTTTTGATAACACATTTCTTCTATGCTTTAGGATACCGCATATGTGGTAACGTCTTAATTAATGCAAATATTATCACTAATTTTGCACCAGACGCATCCTTTGCTACATGCAATCACTCTTCATTTGCATTATCATCATCATCATCATTTTTTTGCCCTTCTGTTTGGTATTGTTTATCATTTTTCCGCATTTTATGAAACAATTTTCTGAATAACTGAAGAGTTTATTTCCTGCCATGCTTAAATTGCAAAATGAATAGATATAGTCCGGAGACATGGCATCACAGTTTTGAACCTCCATGGAAATGGGAAAAAGAGTTATTTTAGGAGGAAAAAAATAATTCCAGTTTGTTTTCCATATGGAACAGCTTGACCTTCAGGAGAAAATTTTTACAATGATGAATGCAGGAAAACGACTTTTTGAAGCACATACGGGTTTCGTTTACATTATTTAAATACAATTTGTGCAGGCTCCATAGAAATAAAACGATCAATGCGGGAAAACGATGGAAACGGGAACGATATATCGGGGTTTCACTGTATATAATCGTATAACTGATATTTGAAAGTAGTTATAAATGCGTTTTATACTTGAAAATTAATGATTTTATTACAGTATTTTTCTTTTGTAAACGGGATGTTTGGACAAAGATTTATATAAATGATAATTTTATAGGAATTAAAAAAGAAATATGGAAAATATTTCGGTTTTAATATTTGTATTTGTGACATAGACATTTGCGTGATACATCCACAAATGATAACACTTTCACTCCTCTGCCATGTTAAGAAAATCATAAATTTCAAACAATTTACGGTTCTTAAAGTAGAATATTAATTAATAATGATCTAACAAGTATCTTAAATTATATTTTAAAATTGGTCCGACCTGTTTACGATCAATCACTCTTTCGATAACTTCTAGAGAGACTAACAAACTAACAAACTAACTAAAACAATGACTAACCTCTAAAGACGAACATCATATTGATTTTGTGATTTCTAGATTCCTTAATTCTCAAAACATGTAAAAACGTCAAAAAACCGAGATCGAAAATTTTCAGAAATACAGTTCCTCATACCTACAATATGATAAGGTACTAAAAACAGAGAAAGGTCAAACACTCAAAAAGAAATTATTATTATTATTATTACTGTCCCTTTAAATTTCCAAATTGTGTTTTTCATTTGTTTTTATTTCTCATTTCTCTATAAGATCTTTTATTTCTGTAGATGAAATAAAATAATACGTTTTCATTTACGATGAATCCCAACATTAAAACATGGACACAATGGCAAAATTACAATCCTACCAGCAATTTGCTTAAGTGATACAACTACATATAAAAATATTACATCTGAGAAAGAGACAATTTTCTAATTTTCAAAAGTGCTTTGTTTCAAACATAAAAAACGTGATATACTCGCATTGTGTTCAAATTACCATTCTTCCCACAACTCAAAAAGATATTGTTAGATCACAAACTTGCACCACCAGTGAGAGTGCAATCATTACGAAAGCAAATGATACGTCATAATTGACGTCACTAAAAAAATCTCCGAACAAAAATGGATACGTGATTGAAAGTGAGATTTCTTGTAATTACTCTAACTGAGCCATTGTTCAGCAGATGTATCGACGAATTTCATCGATTATGGGCGATTATCATTTTACTTATCTGTTAGTCCATCGATTTGATAACATTAAATTGAAGGTGATGCGTTTGTAGATATGTAATTTTCGATGTATATTCTTACATGACGACATGCTTTTTGATTAGAATATTAAAGTTTGGTGACAAGGTACACGTGTGATATATATTTTGGATGATTTCATAAGTGATACATGCATTTCTACTTCGTTATAAAAGGGATATCTCGTCGATAATCAGATTACTTAAACAAGAAAGATTATGTATACACAAGTTTTTTTTTTTTCTTTGACTTTTTCCAGCCTGGTCATATTTTACGATTCTTCTATATACGACTTAATTACCGTCGAAAATAGAGTTTAAATTTCTAATTATAGTACCAATAAAGACGCTTGGTGACTGTTTGAATTATTTAAAAAAGTTCACTTCTTTAACATATATTATATCTTAAATGCTTTTAATTCATTGTAGAAATCTTTGAATTGTTGAGCAATGATAGTGGTATTATATAATCTCATATATCACGACTTTAAACTGAGAAGTTCTCAGTACTTCGCTCCTAATACTCCGGGAGCCGCGGTAGCCCAGTCGGTAAAGCGCCGGCCTCGTAATTGGAAGATTGCGGGTTCGGTACTAGAGCCGGCCAAAGACCGTCGTGTACACTAATGGTGGCTGGTGCACGTAAAATCTGTCGTGGCCGCAATGTCCTCCATGTTCCCATCAAAAATTATACCTCTGGGGATCACCGAAGCGGGAGAGCCATCCCTTCCGCGGAGGATCAAAAATGTGATGGCATGTCTCCGGACCACCTCTAGGGGGGGGTGTCCCAGACTGTCGCCAATTGCCCATCTGTGCAGCACTAGTGCGACGTAAAACCCAACCATTCATTCATCCTAATTCTCCGGTACCCTTTTGATCGTTTAATTTATATTTTGTACTTTTTGTTTTCATTTAGGGTTACTGAGTTATCTTAAAATATTATCATTGGAAACATGAAGCTAACAAAGAAGATCATTAAATTCAATGTCTTTTTCAAGCCGGTTTTTTTGGAATACAACGTTTATTACAAAATTTGTGGATTTTGGAAATATTCATTGGAGCTCCCATTTACATTTTTCTTTCCTCCACAGTAAGCCTATTTTATAAATGCAAATTAATTCTTTCTCTCTTTCTCACCTTATGAAATGTACAAAAATAAAATGTCTTTCAGATTTTTTTTTTTTTAGTTACTTTAGAGCGATTTTTAAAAATTCGCATATTGCCTCATTCTAGTAATTAATAAGGATTTAATGGTTTTTCAGTCGAACACACTTAGGACTTTGAAATAAAATGTAAAACAGCATTTATCTTTTATCATCTTTATATGTTTTTAAATATTAACCCTTCAAAAGCGGTGATGCCATTACAACATCACCTAAATTTCATTCCCAACTGCAAAAACTCACCCCTGAAAATTTTAAACAATTTTACTTTTATAATTTAGAGGAAGCACCTTTATTTATTTCTTCTCTTTTAACATTGCTCGCGAATTCTGATGACTTTTGGTTTTAAATGAGCAAAATTACTCTGCCTCTCAAAGGATTAATGAAAGATTCTTGAGATGATATATTAATTAATTATAATGCTGGGCAAAATCATGGAAACGGCAATCACAAACAGCGACAGCGCGCTATAATATCTTTTGTTGAATTGAAACAGCTTTATATAATATTTAGTACCATGTATTGAGATTAAAGTGTATACGTCCGGTTCTTTGGACATTCTTCCCATAAATTCAATTTTGTATACTGTAAAAAGAAAAAAAAAGTAAAATCACGGGATTTGACCGTGTAATTTTACGGGAAGTGACCGTTTTGCTAGCTAAGTGGTCATAACCCGTGAATTGATGCCCTGAAAGTATAATTTTGAAATATTGTAATTTTTTTCGAATCCGTCATCAAACTATATTTTTACGGTGAAATCCCCTCTAATGTAAAGTGACAACTATTCAGTGACGTTGTATAAGAATTCTTTCATATTTGAAACTGAGGATGTAATTATATTTTTATTGATTTAGAGACTTTATTTATACATTCATACAATTAGCGATTGATATACAAGAACTACTTTTTTTACGGGTTGATTCTATGTTTGTCACAACTTAAAATTACGGGGGATGTGTCTTCACGGTCCAAATGTTATTTACGGGCTTTGCCTTGAATCTCTGTCGCCGGGCTTTCCCCGTAATCTTGCTTGGATTTTTCTACGCTTTTTAATCTATGGCGACCATTTGTCCTCGAAATTCGAGGACATTCCATATTTTGAAATAGTTTTTCTAAATTTTGAAAAATTGTAGAAGGGAAATTATATATCATAATTATTACGGTTTAAGTTCTCATTTATTTAGCATAATCTGTACCTCTGTAATTTGGTAATTGTAACAGTTATTATTGCTAATATATTATGAAACTCTAATATGGTCACTATATTTAATCTAAACATAATTTTAAATGCCATTCGCAGGTAGTTAAATGACAGGAGTAAAATTCGCCAAAATTGTTTTACTGAATGATGATGAATAAAACTTCAGTAAACAAACACCATAAACTGCAAAATCACGTACAATTGCGTTTGAATCCAAAATAAATAAGCACAACACTTGATTGGGAAAGAAAAAATGCACAAGAGCAAAATTACAGAAATAAAAATATAAACATGATAAAATGTATTAATCATCTGTGTATTACTTACAATGTGCGTTGTATACCTTTTTAATATACATTTTACTATATTTAGACAAATTGCTTATCAACACCGTGCTTTTATTTACATTACTTCCTACTTTTTTTATCGGTAGCTTTTATATAATATGTACATTTAATTAAATTTAAAATAATTTTCACAGTCAGCAAAGTGTCTTCATTCTTCATTTACATTGTTACATACATGTGCATTAAGGTGTTCTTTAAATGAAGGGGATTTTTTTTTTTTTTTTTTATCCGATACGCATAACGCATACCCTCTAATTTTTTTTGCTATTTGACTCTAAGCACTTTTTAGCAAAATATCAGCTCTCTGGGATCTGAGATAATGTTAACCCTTGCTGAATTGACGGAAAAATTCTAATATATTAGTGTTATATAATAATCATAATCAACAACGTGCTTTCATTTCCATTTCATTTTACAATTAATTCATTACGTCATTGATGATTTTTGTAAACATATTTCTTATTAAATTTAAAAAATTTCCCATTCAACAGTGTAGCATAATTTTATAGTAAAAAGGACGTTAGTTTCATATTATTATTAAAAAAAAAAAAAAAAAAAAAAAAAGAGAGAAGAAAAGAAAGCATTACTATCATATTGTAAAGAGTATTAATATAACATTAAAAAAGATATTAATTAATTTTATTCAACTTACATTCAAAAATTTCCTCAATTCCTCTAAAGCCATCTCCTATATTATTAAAATCTGTATCTCCTTATATTATTAAAATCTGTACGCGCGTGTGTGTGTGTGTCTGTGTGTCTGTGAGAAACGGCTTGAAACAGAAAAGGCTCCGCCGCTAACGGTCGCACGGACTTCGAACAGGTACCGATGGACAGAGAATTTATCGCTGATCTGGGTTATCTAATTTGCTAAACGATGCGACCCTAATTAGCGGAGATATTAATTAAAATGTCGACCATTGTCTAACGAAAAAACGATTCGAAATCGCGGGCGACGGCCATTTTGTTACGGAACAGCCTACCTCGAAAGAAAAAGCAAACAGAGAAAATTTCGGGGGGTTTTGTAAAGCGATCCTGTTTGAACGGTTAGACGTATCGAAAATACACCTGTACCAAAAGAAAGAGCATTTATTACCGATTCTTACGGTACAATTTTTTTTTTTTTAAATACGGATTTTTTATATTTTTAAAAAAAGTTTTAAGAAGGGTCGAAAATTTTTCTTTTTCGCGATTGTCTTTTTCGAAACGCCCTGTACCACCAAGTAACTCTTCCATTTCTTAAAAACTGGTATACAAAGAAAGGCCATTTAATCCTCTTTCGAACCATATAAACATTTTTACAAAATACGGATTAGCGATCCATATTTTTAGATTTTACGAAACATCGATTTTTTCGTAAAACATTTTATAACTCAAAAGCGTTTAGAGATAAGTCATTTCTTTTTTTTTTTTGTATATAGATCTAGCTCTCATAATTAATTTCCCAAAAGATTGAGCGAAAATTTCAAAAACTGAATAAGTTATAATTTTTTTAATTTCACGCTTGAAACCCATTGAAATAGAATACCCGACCTTTCTTCGATGAGATTCTATTACGTGTTCATTGCCGCTTTTCGTTACCATGGGAACCAGTTCAACGAAGAGAGATTTCTGCTTTCTCGACGAAAGCAAAGAAAAAAAAAAAAAAAGGAAAAGCTGCGATAAAAGAGGTCACGTGTTTTGGTTCTGCGATTAAAAATTGCAATACGCGTATTTCAATTTCTCAGCTACTAATTAAAATAATTTCATAAGTAATACATCATTAGAAAGCTTTTTTGAATTGGAATCGAACAGTGGAATGCAGAAATTTGTACCGCCAGATGGCTCTGCAATATTTTCAAATTTCAATATTTCAATTTCTAATTATGATTAAATTATTTTTAATACATCATTTGAAAGATATTTTAAAGTTCTTTTATATTATCGAAATTTTTCACCAGATTTACACGTTTTGAGGTGTCCTGAACCAATTTTTTTTATGCCGCTGTAATATTTTCAAATTTCAATACTTCAATTTCTAATTATGATTAAATTATTTTTAATACATCATTCGAAAGAAATTTTAAAGTTCTTTTAAATTATCGAAAGTTTTGAACAGATTTTCACGTTTTGAGATGTCCTGAATACGTTTTCTTTTCTATCTCAGCTACTAATTAAAACAATTTCATAAGTAATAAATCATTGGAAAGCTTTTTTGAATTGGAATCGAACAGTGGAATACAGAAATTTGTACCGCCAGATGGCGTTGTAATATTTTCAAATTTCAATATTTCAATTTCTAATTATGATTAAATTATTTTTAAAACAACATTCGAAAGATATTTTAAAGTTCTTTTAAATTATCGAATGTTTTCACCTGATTTACACGTTTTGAGGTGTCCTAAATCAGTTTTCTTTTATGGCGCTGTAATATGCGCAGAGCGCACGGGGCTGCGCTGCCGAAGGCAGTGGGGACCCGGTGCGAGTTTTTACCCGATTAGAAATGATTTTTTTTTAGGGGGCACGGAGGGTCAGGGAAGGAATACGCGCGCACAGCGCGTGTATCCCTTAAGATGTGCGCGCGCACGGGACTGCGCTGCCGAAGGCAGTGGGGACCCGGTGCGAGTTTTTACCCGATCAGAAATGATTTTTTTTAGGGGGCACGTAGGGTCAAGGAAGGAATACGCGCGCGCAGCGCGTGTATCCCTTAAGTTGTGCGCTTTTTTTTAGGGGGCACAAAGGGTCAGGGAAGGAATACGCGCGCGCAGCGCGTGTATCCCTTAAGTTGTGCGCGCGCAGCGCGCAAGGGACTGCGCTGCCGAATGCAGTGGGGACACGGGCCGACTTTTTACCCAATTAGAAATGATATATTTTTTTAATTTCTTTTCTTAACACTAAAAGTTACTGTTAGTGATTCATTAGTTTTAGTGATTCATTTGAAAATACTGACCCGCTAGCGGGCGAAGCTCGCTAGTCTCCTATATTATTAAAATCTGTACGCGTGTGTGTGTGTGTGTGTGTCTGTCTGTGAGAAACGGCTTGACGCAGCTAAGGCTCCGCCGCTAAAGGTCGCACGAACTTCGAACAGGTACCGTTGGACAGAGAATTTATCGCAGATCAGGGTTATCTAATTTGCTAAACGATGCGACCCTAATTAGCGGAGATATTAATTAAAACGTCGACCATTGTCTAACGAAAAATGACCCAGAATTCACGATTAAATGCTTAAAAAGCGACATTTTTACGGAAAAAATGGAAACTAAATTAGAAATATCAGTCGTATCGTTACAAACAAGATACCATTGGAAAGGGCTTTTTTTTCTTAAACCGATGGTTTAAACGGCTTATCGATCGGACAATTAGATTTTTTAAAATTAACTAAACTATAAAAAAATATTGGCAACAAATCACAAGAATCTTAGCTTTGCAGACTTTTCGTCTACAGCAGTCTTCAACGGAAACACATCTGCTATTTAATGAGATCACGTGTTTCATACCGCGATTAAAAATTGCAAATTTCTATTTTCTTCAATTTTTCAAATTTTGCACATTTTATTTAGTATATAATATTTACACCACAAAACAAACTTGCATTTCAAATTTCATCGATTTTCGTCAATAAACAAAAGATTTACATTTTAATTGCAAATTAAATTTTATCTTTACACGCCGGACATTTTTGCAATATTCTAATACGCGTATTTCAATTTCTACTTACGATTGATTTATTTTTTATACATCATACGAAAGATATTTTAAAGTTCTTTTACATAATTCAAAGTTTTCAACAGATTTACACGTTTTGAGGTCTCCTGAATCAGTGTTTTTCATGGCGCTGTAATATTTTCAAATTTCAATATTTCAATTTCTAATTATGATTAAATTATTTTTAATACATCATTCGAAAGATATTTTAAAGTTCTTTTAAATTATCGAAAGTTTTCACCAGAATTACACGTTTTGAGGTTTCCTGAATCAGTGTTCTTTCATGGTGCTGTAATATTTTCAAATTTCAATATTTCAATTTCTAATTATGATTAAATTATTTTTAATACATCATTCGAAAGATATTTTAAAGTTCTTTTAAATTATCGAAAGTTTTCACCAGAATTACACGTTTTGAGGTGTCCTGAATTAGTTTTCTTTGTATCTCAGCTACTAATTAAAATAATTTCATAAGTAAGACATCATTAGAAAGCTTTTTTTAATTGGAATCAAACAGTGGAATACAGATATTTGTACCACCAGATGGCGCTGTAATATTTTCAAATTTCAATATTTCAATTTCTAATTATGATTAAATTATTTTTAATACATCATTCGAAAGATATTTTAAAGTTCTTTTAAATTATCGAAAGTTTTCACGAGATTTACACGTTTTGAGGTGTCCTGAATCAGTTTTCTTTTGTATCTCAGATACTAATTATAATAATTTCATAAGTAATACATCATTAGAAAGCTTTTTTAATTTGGAATCAAACAGTGGAATACAAAAATTTCTACCGCCAGATGGCGCTGTAATTTTTTCAAATTTCAATATTTCAATTTCTAATTATAATTAAATTATTTTTAATGCATCACTCGAAAGATATTTTAAAGTTCTTTTAAATTATCGAAAGTTTTCACGAGATTTACACGTTTTGAGGTTTCCTGAATCAGTGTTCTTTCATGGCGCTGTAATATTTTCAAATTTCAATATTTCAATTTCTAATTATGATTAAATTTTTTTTAATGCATCATTCGAAAGATATTTTAAAGTTCTTTTATATTATCGAAAGTTTTCACCAGATTTACACGTTTTGAGGTGTCCTGAATTAGTTTTCTTTGTATCTCAGCTACTAATTAAAATAATTTCATAAGTAAGACATCATTAGAAAGCTTTTTTTAATTGGAATCAAACAGTGGAATACAGATATTTGTACCACCAGATGGCGCTGTAATATTTTCAAATTTCAATATTTCAATTTCTAATTATGATTAAATTATTTTTAATGCATCATTCGAAAGATATTTTAAAGTTCTTTTAAATTATCGAAAGTTTTCACCAGAATTACACGTTTTGAGGTGTCCTGAATTAGTTTTCTTTGTATCTCAGCTACTAATTTAAATAATTTCATAAGTAAGACATCATTAGGAAGCTTTTTTTAATTGGAATCAAACAGTGGAATACAGATATTTGTACCACCAGATGGCCCTGTAATATTTTCAAATTTCAATATTTCAATTTCTAATTATGATTAAATTATTTTTAATACTTAATTCGAAAGATATTTTAAAGTTCTTTTATATTATCGAAAGTTTTCACCAGATTTACACGTTTTGATGTGTCCCGAATGAGTTTTCTTTTGTATCTCAGATACTAATTATAATAATTTCATAAGTAATACATTATTAGAAAGCTTTTTTGATTTGGAATCAAACAGTGGAATACAAAAATTTCTACCGCCAGATGGCGCTGTAATTTTTTCAAATTTCAATATTTCAATTTCTAATTATAATTAAATTATTTTTAATGCATCACTCGAAAGATATTTTAAAGTTCTTTTAAATTATCGAAAGTTTTCACGAGATTTACACGTTTTGAGGTCTCCTGAATCAGTTTTCTCTTATGGTGCTGTATTATTGTCAAATTTCAATATTTCAATTTCTAATTATGATTAAATTTTTTTTAATGCATCATTCGAAAGATATTTTAAAGTTCTTTTATATTATCGAAAGTTTTCACCAGTTTTACACGTTTTGAGGTGTCCTGAATTAGTTTTCTTTGTATCTCAGCTACTAATTAAAATAATTTCATAAGTAAGACATCATTAGAAAGCTTTTTTTAATTGGAATCAAACAGTGGAATACAGATATTTGTACCACCAGATGGCGCTGTAATATTTTCAAATTTCAATATTTCAATTTCTAATTATGATTAAATTATTTTTAATACATCATTCGAATGATATTTTAAAGTTCTTTTAAATTATCGAAAGTTTTCACCAGATTCACACGTTTTGAGGTGTCCTGAT